>JAMKCH010008220.1:0-43357 GCA_023653785.1 Ophioderma brevispina
TCTCTGATGTCCGCCTGCCTCCTCTCAACCAGCTGCTGGGCTCGATTTCTCAGTAACAGGTGTATTGAAGACTCCAGGTGATTAATGACAGGTACCTATATCAGGAAGCAAGGGATACAACAAATATGGATGTTATTTCTCCAAGTACTTGAAGGTTGGGGTGATTTATTGCTTTCAATGCTAAAATAGAGTGGATTTCGTGTACGAAGAACCACAATTTGTCGGACAACTTTGCATTTAAAGCTCTACCATATGACTTCAACATATCATTTCTTGATCTCATATGACAGACCATCTACGACAGCTTAATTTAACAAAATTTGAGAATTGCATAATTAAGATGGCCCCACCAATTTGGGTTCATCCTTCATGTAAGACTGCATGCAATTAGCCTAGCATGAAATTTTCTATAGGATCAAAGGATTACAAGAATTGTACAGCTTTAATTCCGTAAAAGATCTTTAGTCTAACTCATGAATATCTTACACCAAGAACACACCCAACTTTGGTTTAATCACATTTTACTGAAAATATGCAAATGAACTCATTAATATTGACAATCTGTCCAAAAAGTGTACAGTACATGACCTCATCATGTTCTATCAACCTGTCAATTTGGAAGTTCATTGACGATTCGGTTTAGACGGGAGAGTGGATTAATCAATTTTCTTCCACCCAAGTAAATATCCATCCAAACACGCACACAGACAGGCATCCATCTGCATGATCACATCTATAGGCCCTCCACAACATTGGTTGTGGGGGAAAAAATTCATGTGAATTTGATATGTACCAATTTAAAGGTGCAACGAGAGATTTTGAGGCACCCAAATATTGTGTTATAATAGTAATTTCAAATAGATTAGACACTCTATAGATTTCTTGCCTTGTATTATGCTACACAAATGTCTTAGAAGGGAGAAAAAAGGTGATTTTGATTGCTTATATTTCAATGTAAAACATAGGCTGAATTTCGTATATGCTCCTATACGAAATTAGAAATTGCAAAATTTTTGTACCAAAGAAACATTTTTTCAGCTTAATCCTTTTAGATGGGGATAATTTTGATGGAAAGCTTTACATCAGGGCAAAAATCAGAACTTTCGATTTTTTAAGGGACACCTGATAAGTTGCACCTTTAATGTGAGCTGTTGCGATCTGGATTGAATGATCTTGAACCCAATACCTCTTATGTTAGGTTTCACGCTAATACTCTAATCATTTTGATGTGACAACCAAAAAAATGCTTATGTAGAGGTTAATCTGTGTACACCCCATATGAGGCTTGGGCCAGTGGTTCTTTTGATTAAGTATGAGATGAATTGAGCAATGGGTAAAAGAGTAGGAGTCCATTAAGTGCAGTGTTAACATTTCTGCTACACAGACACACATAATACCAAAGTACTCCCTATGTGCCAAGATTGTAATTTAATTCTGAACTATCAAGGACAAAATTCACAAATGTTTATGTACACTGGTGGAAATTCCTTACTTACCCACTGCATTCCCCTCTCAAAAAATAGTGTTCTTTTTATACTCGTTTATGCAATTTTGTTGAGGGGCTTTTATTAAAAGCTATGATGCACAGTGTCTCCTCTGACAACTCAGAAAATAATGCAAAGCAGTTTACTAATTCTCAAGCATCTATTGGTCATTAGTAAATTTTCATTAAAATTCATATCCTAATTTTTTAGCAAGCACTAAAGTTTTTGACAAAATTGAGCAAACCATGAGACAATAGGTTAGACTTATGTATCTCCTAATAAATACTATATGCAGGTCACACTGTTTTACTCCAGGTACTATATGCTGACTGTGGGAGCTTCTGTACTCCGTCCAGACTGGTGCATAATTATAAAGTCTATGACATTTTGCAGTGTGCGTGTTATGTACCACCACTATCTTTTAATGACGACACATTTTAGTACTGTTGTTTGAATCCATGACATCACTTTATGCATCAATCTGGGAGGAGTACAGTAACCCCATATCCTTTCTCTATTTGCATTGATTTTAATAAATCACCCCTTGAAGTGGAAAGGAAAATAATATGGCATAATTATATTATACCCCACATGATACAAAATAGGTGAGAAGGGTATAATGTAATTATACAAAAACACAAAGCACTTTCTTGTGTCTATAACACCATCAAGCAGGGACATGTATTCTTCCACAAGACACTATTGGTATATTCCAAGGCCAGAATGCTACCTCTGCCAAAATTGCAATAATCTAGTCCTCAACCAAATTGGGCTGTATTAATCTAAACTGAAGTGTACACTCCTTTCTATTCTTTTACTCACTGGCTTCTGAAACCACTTTTGACTTTGCTCAGTAGCGTGCCATTAATTCCTCAGATGTTGACACCATAGAATATATACACCTCACAATACATACAAGTATAGTAACAGATTTTTGAGATTATTTTCAGGAACCACAAAGGTCTAAAATCACACCTTCAATACTTTCATGGTATATCTTATTAGGTGTTGTCAGGGATCCTAAATAAATCGGGATAGGACACTCGATCAAGAGAGTGGAGTCATTCTTCATGAAATCTGTAGCTTATAGATCGCCGGTCATACGTGGCGCTGTGAAACAAATGCTAAGTCATCATACATCATGCTGCATAAATTATTATCTAATTAGGTAGCTTATCGAAAGTGGTGGCGCTATCACTGTCGATATTGAAATCGTCTATGGGCATTTGCACACAGTGTCACCCGCCTGGTGTTGTTAATATTGTACGGGATAAGTGGCTTTTGGTTATAACATAATGCTACTCAACAGTAATTTCCTGAAAACTACCCAAAAATAATGTAGATTTACAAATTCGGTATAAAAATTTGTTTGTAAAGGAGTGATAGAGGGGAGAGTTTGTGTATGTGTTGAAGGGTAAAGGGGTAGAAGAGAGAGGAAAGAGAATGTGGAGAAGGAAAAATAGATGAAGACAAAGGAGGGGAATTACAAAAGGAAAATACTGCAAGTTAAAAATGCAAGATCCCTCTGGCAGGCACTCTAGTTGGTAGATTTAATTCAATGAGAATTTTAAGAGAGACTTTGCACAGTATGCCTGGGGAATAAGAGCAGAATACTTGATAAGAGAGAGTTTGTAAAGGTTTTCAGGGTAATAAAGGTAGAAAAGACCAAACACAAAGTATAACCTTTGACCTTTGGCCAACAGACCTGTCCACCACAGCGCAAGTAGCAGTAGATACTAACGTCCTGTGGTGCCAGTGTCATCTAGATTGGGTCAGCAGTCTGACTGCTACATGCAGAGACAGACGGACAGACGCCAATAACAGCAGATTTTTCTATGACAAAATCCCTCTTCTACTAAAGTGCCTGGGGTATTAAAAGGAGAAAAGGGGAAAACGGAAGGGAAATGGTAAGGAGGGGAAGGGAAAAAGAGGGGAAGAGGAGGAGAGAGGGAGCAAGAAACAGGAAGTGTCCACACAAACAATGACAACCAAAAAATAAACAGCAAAACCATGATGCCAGTAACATTACAGCATAATCCTCCTCATAAAATGCAGCCACACGGTTCAATATGAACTACAAACTCTAGTATGCACATGCACTCACACCTGCACACACAACAAACACCCACACATGAATGCATACATACATTGTATACTCAAACACGCACACATGCACACACACCCATATACTCAAACACACACACCCATATACTCAAACACACACACACACAACACACAATGCGGGACAAGGGGTGTGGTGTCCAGAACCACACCCCCAATGAAACGCACCTTTTCATTGAGACATTCGACCAAGTCTCTAACATACCCCCTCATCTCTTGAAAAAAGCCATACTGGCTTGTCACATCTCCCTGCGTGTCTTTGAGATGTATCGTGGAACTGGCCGACGACTGCAGCCGTTCCCCCATGCCATCGTGCTCTCTCTCGTTGGCCCTGTGCACGTCTTGAATGGACTCCAACCTGCAGTTGGTGAAACATTGAGGAAAACGTTATGCTAGAGTGAACTTGAAGGGGTACTTCCGCCTGGAAGATAATTTTCTAAGAGCCAGCAGTTCGAGAAGCTGCTTGGAAAGTTTCTCGTAAGATGGCATCACGGTTGAGTTTGAGAAGCTGTAGAGAAACATCAGGGCAGTTATCACCATCTTGACATCTGCTCCTGGGCTTCCTCAGGCTGCTGTTCTGTAGGAGTTTAGAAATCTTCCTGTGTGAATTGAAAACATTAGCAACAGGTTATATTCTCAGTGAAATCATCTTGTGCCTTTATGCAGGAGTCAAAACAAACCTTCATCCTGAACCATATGTGCACTTTTGTACAATACAAATGAATCAATATCAGTTAACAGTGGTAGCAGGTAAGATGAAGGTTTCTAATGACCATTGCATGACATGTACCATCTGATATCACACAAACATGTTTGCCTTTTGGAGGGGTTAATCAAGTTATACCAGTCATTCATTTTTAGGTACATCCTGTGTGCTTACTTAGCACTGCCCCAAAAGTAGTTCAATAATTGAACTAAAGCCTCCGCTGATATCATTATACATTCAATTTCTTTGCGAATTATATAAAGAACCGCTGACCAATAACTTTGGTATTTGCACATCATTTAATTGCATTCACTAATTTTGACTTTTAAATATGGTGATAACACTGTGTAAAATTGACATTTCTGAAATATGACCATGACCAAAACTGCTCTGATTCTGAACGTGGCACTAAAAGTGCACAACTGCAACATTCTACGAACACATGCTGCAAACTACTAAAAGTCAACGCTCTTATGTAAAGAAAAACAATTGCTTGTTGACTTACCTTTCTTTCAATTTCTTTTTCACCTGTTCCATACTAACTGTTGGCAAAACCATTGGGACCGAGGTGGCCGAAGGTGCCATAGCCTCGGTTACAGCCTCCCCCCTCCCCATATTATACCCCCCACCCACAGGAATTGCAGATACTGAGGTGGCATAACCATACTCCTGGGCCTGGGCCTGTCCATACAGGTACTGTTGATAATCGTAAGGGGACTCCTGGGCAGGCGATGTTTCACTAACTGGGGCCTGAAAAATAAGGGAAAACAAATAAATCTGTGTTATAAAAAAAGCTGGTTTGTTAGTCAAGAAAGAATATTTTTTATAACAGGAAAAGTTACAAATCTTATTTTAAATTTTTGAAGGTACACCAAGACTATTTTGATTAAAGGGATAAGCAGCGATTTGCTGATCCGAAACATTGAAAAAAATCATCAAAATTTGTATTTTGGTATTTCTGTCACTGGCACAGATGTGCTATCATAAACCTGCAAATGGTTGTCTTGAAATCTGTGTATAAAAGACAAGGCAGTACTTTTTATGTGATTCTGTAATTTCTATACATGCATATCAAAATTCCGACTTGAGATAAAAACCTTTCCCTGTGAATATCCCAGATTTATAAGCATAATACTGTGTAACATGACCTGTACAATTTGACCTCAAAGTAGTAGTAGTAGTAAAACCAAAGTTTTAAATCCGGTTTTGTCCCCGCAACCGGGGGTGGCCGGATTCACGTCACATTTGTAGCAATCGCCCTTACTCCCTCCTTCCACTTCGCCCGATTCAACGCATCCCCCATCCTCAACCCAACCCTCCTACTCCACTTGCTTCCTCCATGTCCTATTTGGTCGACCCCTCTTCCTCAAACCACCCACCTCAAACTCAAAAGCCCTTTTTAAAACATGCTCCTCATCCTTCCTCAGCACGTGCCCATACCATCTTACACCATTCGCCTTCGGCAGTCGGTCAGCTGCCTCTTCCAAACCCAACATCTGCATCAAATCCTCAGTCTTCTTCCTATCCATCAATTTCACACCACACATTGCTCTCACCATTGCTCTTCTCTCTGCCCTTCTCAAAATCCCCATCTCATTTTCACTCAGGCACCATGTCTCACTCCCATACAGCATCACTGATCTCACACAACTCTTTCATCTTCAAAGGAAATCTTCTCCCAAGTAACAACTCTCCACATTCTCAAACACAAACATTGATCTTTGTTATTCTGTACTGGTGTAAACCACAACCAAGTGTTTAGTGTAGATTTTGAGATGCCATCGCTGCATGTCTATTTGTGGGAGAAATTTCCTCAAATACTTATTTTTTTCACTGGTCTTACATTAAAAGTAGTTATATGTAATTGTACATACTTATTTTTGATTCATAAGCTAAAAAGCGCATTTCCACATTTTTTTTTATCTGCTTGCATTATCGCTGCTTATCTCTTTAAATTTGAATTTTTTAACAACGTGACATGCTGAGAGTACTTTCTACACCATTTCTTCCCGAGTAACGGGGAAGACATTGTCTTATAACAAAAGGGAGCATGGAGTTAAAACAATGTCAAACTCCGAATAGTAGTGAACAGTCCTCTCGAATATGCAGGGTGCATGCTTGTGTTGTTGCAAACATTGTCGCTCTCAAGGAGCTGAAGAGAATAATAATACCCTTCAAAACCAGTTTCAGCCACAGAAATGTGTATTCTAGTTGCACATTTAAGAGAATTGTCATCATTCACAACCACTCTCAAGTTTTTTAAGAGGTCTGACTTAAAATAAAAAAACATCGGTTTCATAAACACCTCACTCTTACCTATCAAACAAAATAGCTACCCAGTTAAAATACTACTGAGAAGGGCAAACCGAAATAGAAAATATACTTACCTTGTCACCCATTTTTAAACATGCTACTTGCTCCACGACAACCAAAACCTATAATCTGTCCTACCTGTGGTACATTGACCTGTCCCCTTTTGATTTTGTTTCCGTGCTCCCAGCGCAGCAGCAACCTTTACTTGCTCCCCGCACCTCACTTGCACATCTGACTCTTGGGCTTCTGGAACAGGAAGGAGAGAAACAACATTCCAGAGACTGGTTTGGACTAATGGTTTGGGGCTGTTATTAATTAGCAAGTCCATGAAGTGTAATGAAGTTTCACTACACTGTCAGTCTCATCTCATGAGGGGCTTTGAAAACCAACCCATAAGCTTCAATGCCTTTACTGTACTGTACAAAAAAACGCATGTCATAATAACTTATAAAAAAGGATAACAATTTAAAGAAGTGAGAGGCCCCAAAACAGTTTTCATGATTCATGTAAAATACCCTAAGTACTAATGTTGGGGGTAAAAAAATTAGAGCCAAAAGTGAGGGGTTTAGTGTTAAAAGAATAGGATTTGGGGATCACATTGACCCCTATTGGGGTGATATTTCCCAAAACTGGATGCATTGTGGGATTACTCAATACACCTCGGTACAGTTCTGAAGCATGGAGTAAAATATGCAGGAGGTCCACATGAGGAAATGTTCTTACAAAGATATTCACGTTGAAGGGTGAAGAAACCTAAGTATAATATAAAATTGGGAGACTTGTATACGATTAATCCATATTTCTAAGTGGACATAATACTTCTGTAATTGATTGCATAATTTTGTTTTGAGCACTGAGAACCGCTCTAAACGTAACCATAAAAAGTTTTAGCAGGTATACTTTGTTCATCACCAAATAAGCAAAAAAATTATTCAGCTTTTGTTTTTCTACGAATACCAAGTAATTCAGTTTTTCATGGACACCTTTTGACACAAGCGTGTACTGGGCGTACATCGCACTGCATTTGTTGTGTTAGTGTCAGTGTTATTTTCAGCTGCGGCCACACTATTCTATATCAATTCCCAGTGTTAACAAGGCGAACTCGTTTTACGCGAGGGTAAAGTATGCCCCGCAGAAGGTCGACGATCACTAACTATTAAATATGCATTAAATGCAACTACAATGTAAGAAGCCTACAATATGAACCCCACCCATCCTCCCGATCACCCCCACTGTCTCCCTCCCACACATCCACCCATCCCCCTCCACGACACCCCACCTGTTACATCATTATAAGTTACATCATTATACGCCTTACGGAACTCCAGATAACTTGGATACAAGCCGTGTGGGAAATTTTTCTTAAATTATGCAAATTAGATACTTAATAGCTATTTTATGCCCAAACTCTAATCAGGTCGAGAGACATCAATTCAACTGCTTCTTTTCCACCAAGTTACATCATTGTGCCTAACGGAAATCAAGATTAAATCGTCTACCAAGTGGGTCAAAATTTTTATCACGGACGGACAAACGGACGGACGCTGCTCATTTCATAGTTTCCCCGTTATGAACTTGTTCGGCGTGGGGGACGGGGACATAAAGAGCCTTGTCGATTTGGTGCTGAACAATGTACAGCTACTGCCTATGTACTTGACTCCAATTGGAATATGGGATTTCCCATCGGAATAAGGGATTTCCCCTGTCAAGCTGGGGAAAAGCTGCACACATTTTTTTTATAATCATTATTTTTATTTCTTTCAATTTGTTTAATCTATTTTAACATGAATTCAAATACAAATAATATAACTGTAAGTAAGATGTAAACGGAATATCTGAAAATCTGGTGACATTCTTGACACTACAGCTAAACCACTTTTTTTAGTAACAAATCAAAACAAATTTGAAATGTGGATTCTTGCTTTAAAGACGATGATTACATCCTGACAATGAATTTGATTGTTGTTAAGTCGAACAAAAGTTATCAGGGAAAATGAAACTTTGTGGAACAAGTGTTATGAGTGATGACAACAAACAAAAAAAGACATTGTTCCCTATGTGTCTTTCTGCTAAATCAGGTGACACAACAAAGAATGTTTATAATTCTGACCATTTTGGGGCCATGACCTCTAATGACCCCCAGATGACCTTTCACCCACTCTTGAGAGGGGTAACTTGCAGGGCACTAACCAGGACCATTACATGCAAGTACCATGAAAATGCGGTGTGAATGTATGTGGACACAGTGGGCAACTACGTTTAGGGTTAACATTTTGACTACAGACAGATACATACAAAAAACATCAAAGCAATCCCTCTTGCAGACGACACAATAAAAAGATGTGATGTGGTGTTTGCGATGCCTACAAAGTATTGTCACATTAGCTGGGCAGGGTCAACACCTTTTATTTTTATAAGTATTCTGCACCACCTAAAACCATGGGATTTGCTCATCCAAATCCAAATATGATGCACAACATTTGATAGTAGGCAAAAGAACAAATCATAAAAATTCAATTCTATCAATGATAAGACTTCTGATATTCATTTTTTTTTAAAATTTGCTTTCTGTCGGTGACTTGCCCCTCCGACTCTGCACCACAGACTGCATACATACTTCGGTCTAACGCTTCTCTAACTTGCTGCCGATTGGATGTTTGCTTCACGGTGAAACTCATCCGCTCTTCCTCCTCGCCACTATCACTGCCGCTCCGATCGTTGTCGTCCTCCCGCACCATCCGTGAGTTCTCATTCTCGTATCGTTTGGTATCGTCCAGAGGGATGTAGTCGCCCATCTCGCGGGCTCGCTGTCGGCGCTTTCGCGCGGCGTGGATCATCGCTGCATCGGGAATCATTCCTGTTGAGATGAAAGGGAGAGACAATCAAAAGATGAATTAAAGAACATCACACTATTATATATGAGACATAACCAAAACATATCCCTTTCACTTTCTCATTCAGTTAACCCTGTACATGGTTGTGTACTAAGTGTTCCCAAAAATGCATGGCTCAAAGTTAATATGTTAACTAAAATTGCTTTGAAATTGTCCCCAAAACTTGCATCAGCCTGTCTGAAACTGACCCTTGGAACGCAACTCCTGATTTGACTGGAACGCAACCCCTTATTTTTAATTGCAGACACTGCCGCATTCAAAACACAACTTTTGGAATTATCGGAGTCAACTTGTTGTATTAATAACTAAAGTTTTATCATCCACCTCTTCATATTACATCAACCTCTGACCCTCGGAAGTTTCCCCTGCATCCAAGTGTTAACCAAGAAGAAGAAAACCCGAATTTAGTTATGGTCCCTCCACATTATCATATACTCCCTTCTGTTCATGCTCCAAGCTACTGCTTCTGCAGGTTGTTTAGATGATGCAAATTTGAAATTGAAGAAAGTATTGAAAATGTGGAGGGACTAGACTGGCCATCAGTTGTTCTAAAATTTGAGACAGTTTGAGAAAGCTGGAACTTGATTAAATTTTGTAACACTAAACAGAGGGTTCAATTTCTGACGTTTCCCTTATTGATTTTACTGTAAATGTCTGCATATTTCTGCTGATGTTCTACCACCTAGCCTGCACTGTAAACCTGGCATGCATGCAAAGTCAGCAACTCGCACGAATGCCCCAAAAGGCACAATGAGTACGACAATAACTGCTGGTTTTTAAAACACCTTTGATTTTTTTTTTCATTTGATTTGAAAGTTAGGAATGTTGAAATTACAACTTTTGTTTTCTTATTTTGGAAGTCTTCATAGAAAGGTACTTGTAAGCCCTGCACTAATTTAAAGGATGGCCCGATTGAATAAAGTTTTCATCTTGATAGAATGGCCTTCACCCCGAAACCCCATCTGTAAAGTTTCACACCAGTATTTCAATCCGTTTTGATGTGAGAGCTAGAAATGTGATCTTGTAAGCCCCATAGAGTACTGTGTAAAATTAATATTGGTCGATCAAAATCGAGTACATTTTCGCTCATAACTTCCAAACCAAACATCCTTTAGCCCTAAGATTTCACATAGTAGCTTTCTATTGATACCAAAATTTTGGTATCTGGGGTTCTGGGGATGAGGCTATTAGCGATCGGACCATGGACCTTTAATAACTAATTCCTTCATACCTGGGGCTAGACTTGGAAACTTCTCCCCAGCCAGCTCTTCTTTATCTTCCTGCTCCAAGCTCATGGCTTCTGCAGCTTGTCCGGTTAGAATCATGGGTTCGGGTTGCTCTGGGACTGCTGGTTTCATAGCCTTTCCCTCTTGTCCAGGTTCAGGTTTGAGTTTAACCCCTATAACAAAAGGAAATACACACATAAATATTAAATCCTCCTCACATTCTATAGATTTTTCTTTAAGGAGAATAGAGTAGATGAAAGGAAAAGGTTCCACTCATGTAGGACATAAATGCAAATGGTGCGCCCGCAGGCGGAGAGTGACCATCTTATGTCATTGGCGTTTGCGGCCGGACTCCCTCATATAATGTTGATGTGGGGGGTTCGCCAATCCTCCCGAAAAGCGAGGTCTGTTTTGCATTCCAGCATATTGATGGTACCCATTTATACTCCTGGGTGGAGTGGTGGGAAGAGGGGCAAGCGGGGTAAAGGGCCTTGCCCAAGGCACAACACATTGCCGCAGCGGGGCTCGAAACCACAATCTTTGTTTATGAGGCGAACACTGATCAACTGCACAACATGTGCCCTCGCATGGTAGAATACCCTTGTTTAAACGCGTATAAAGTTAGACTCCTTTCCGAATACCAGCCTAACTTTAAGTTGACAACTTTCAGTAAATATGCAGCCTTTCTTTCAACACCTGGTTAGTAATTGCTCATCATGGCAATTACAATTAGGGGTGGGCTTATAAAATGATGATGTTTAAGAATTTTTGTCCCAACTCTTATTTGATGCAGGCTTGATCCCCTGAGCATTTTTACACCAATTTTGCAAAACTGCCAAAAAAATGAGAAGGTGCCGACCAAAAATCCATGTTGAGGGGGGGGGGCTGAAGGGGTCTCTGAAAATGATTAAATGTGTCCGTAGTTAAGGGAATTACATACCACCATTTTAGCAATGTTAGGGTTAATTTTGTTATGTTTTGGAGGTCAAGTAATCCATTTTGAGAATGTCGTCAGATTTCGATTTTCGTTTAATAAAATTTGACGTGTTATGAAAAAGGAAGCCACGAGGGCGCTTGTACGACAACGCCACTCCTAACCTTACCCATTTTTTTTTGAGATATTTTTCTGTGTAGAACTGAAGATAAGCCGTATTAAGTTATTATTCTGAAATTTCAGCACATTAGCCTTTTGCGTTGGTAACTTGCCAGTTTTTATAATTTGGCAATGTCTCTATTGACAAACATAGGGTGCAAAAGTTTGTTGACCTACACACAAACCTATGGCACAAAATTGCGTAGTATGATTGTATATTCCAATAACGGCTGCCACAGGGAAACCGTTCAGTTTTTTTAAAGAGCTCCAAAATTTCTGGAGTAGGTATTATCAATTAACCTTCGGTAAGTTTTCAATGAGTGCAATAAGAAAGCGCATTTGTAACTTTTAATGGCAAAAGCGCCCCATAGACCTGAATTTAACCAAAAAATGGCCCCCATCATTTTTACGAACGCGGGTGGGTAGATCCGACACTGCTGGAACATTTACGAAGGATTCTTTGACCTCAAATACATATTGTTTAGATACCAAAAATGGATAAAATAAAATTGTCCATATTAATTTACCAGCGTAATGACAAATTATCATTTTCAGACCGTTCTTTAGAACCCCCCCCTTAAATCCATTTTTTTGGGCGGCCACCTTTCATTTGTTGTGACCGATGTTCACAAATTTGGTGTCAAAATGCCGAGGATAAAGCTGCAGCAAATAAGAGTTAGGACAATATGATCTGAAATATCATCATGTTTCTCCCCCTGATGCCCCATCTATTGAAAGATTTTCACTCTTTTTAAAATTACCCGGGGCTATGCAATAATTACAGATGACGATTCACTTCTAGATGATTTGAGTTCTGTAACCCACCAGCTTTCTTTTTTCAGCCCACTGCCACCTGTTTACTTGGAACCACTGGTATTGGTAAATACTGGACTTGCGCCTCCTCTTTCTTGAGTTGCTTTTGTCTCTCCCTGGCCTTCTTCGCCATCTCTATGTGCTTGTTTCTTGATCTGAAACACTTCAAAAAACACCCTGTTGGGTGGAAAATCGAGGATGTTTTGAATTAATCCATGATGACATTTGCAAGTGCCTTTCTTTTACCGTACAAACACATGTCAGTACTTAAGCATGGCTCGAAAAAGGTGAGGGAATTTGGAAGCTCCTTCCAGGAAAGTTGGGCATTGGAGGGAAATTGCCTTTGGAGGGAAATTATACATAAGATATAGTGGGAATCGTGAGAACTGCGACTATCTTCCCGGGAAATTACATTTTTTCAACCCCTGTACTTAAGGGATAAAAAATGTTCCAAAAGGTTTAGAGAACCACAAGACATTTCAGATCATGCTAAAAATTCCCTCAAGTACTACGTTTTGTGGGCTAAAATGAGCATAAAAATCAGGCTTTTTATGTGTTAAGAAAAGGATTTTAGTGGAACCATGACCATATTGAGGTGAAATTTCCCAAAATGGTTGAATTGTGGATTGACTCAATACAACCTTGGTGAAAATAAATGAATTGTACAGGATTCCCAATTCAGTGCAACAGATTATGGTGGACAACATATAGTTTCTAAACTAAAATTGATTCTTGCCATACATTTACAATGCCTTGAGTGTACTCACATTGAATGTGAGTCCGACTCTAGTCGCCGTCAACAATTCCTAAATTCTGAAATAGGCGTTTACATACACGCGTGCGAGTTCCTGCGTGTAACACGCAGACTAGACATTTCTTAATTAGCATTTTCGCTTATATACTGACTACTAAACCAAAGTGTAAATATGGTTTTATTTTATCCCGTACTCAAAACACAGGGGGTTGGACGGATTCACCTCACTCGCAGCAACCGCCCCCTTACTCCTCCTTCCATTTCACTACTTCAAATGCCATTACTCATCCTCACCCAACCCCCCTACTATCCTCCTCCAATTGCTTCTTCCATGTCTTCTGGGACATACCCCTCCTCATAAACCGCCACCCTTAACTCAAAAAGCCCTTCAACAATGTCGTCATCCCTTCAACCATGACCATACCAACCGTAAACATTGCTTCGCCAACCGTTCCATCGCCTCTTCCAAACCAAAAATCTTTTTTGCATCAAGTCTCATCAGTCCTAATCCTGCCATCAACTTTCAACACCACCACACCAAAACACCGCCTCATCATTGCTCTCTCTGTCCTCAAGATCCCCATCTCATTTTCGCCACATCTCACTTCCATATGGCATCACTGATCTCACACAACTCTTATACACCATTCCTTTCACTTAAAAGGATAGCTGTCACTTGCAAAAACTCCCCACATTCCCTAAATTCACACACCCATACCACTATAGATGTCACAGCCAAAACTAGATCCACCAACCCCCACAACCTATACCCTAGGTATCTGTGAACCGCCTTCACGGACTCCACCTAATCACAACAGCTTTTCTCCTGTGCGAGTCACAGCCAACTCGCATCCACCCACCCCCACTAACCTTATCCTAGGTATGTGAACTCATCACTGACCTCCACCTCATCACACAGCCTTTCCTCCTGTTTCAACCATCCCTCAGCTCTCTTTCATTTCACACACAAAATCCCTCCTTGCCAAACTAGGGGTAACTCTCTTCATCTTGTGCATCTCACAGGGATCCATTTCCACATTTCTCAACGCACTGAATTGCTTTTACTCTATTCCCACACACACCACATCGGTGTACATTACTCACTACCCAACCTCCCTCTTCAACCCCACTCACCAGCACTTTTGTCTTCCAAGGTTTACCTTTCAGGACCTTTACTCTCAAAAGCCTTATTCATTTCCCAACTCTCCATCAGTCCCTCCAATGTCTCGCTCATATTAAAACCAAGTCATCGCATACATATCAATGATATCAATCACAAACGTTACGTTTGGACTCTCCGTGACTACATCCATCACAATTGCAAAAATCAATGGCGGGAAATACAGGAACAGAACCTTATGCACACCCACCTTCACATCAACAAATCGAACCCACATTAACTCTTGTTTTGGTCCTTCATCCCTTACAAATTCATCACTGATCTAACCACTATATCTCTCTTCCTCATCGCCCAACTCCATCACTTTCCTCGTTAACTATCAAATGCCATTCTCCAAGTCTACAACACATTATTACAGCTCTCCTTTACTCGGATTTCCTCTTGGCACACCTCTTTAAAAAAACACTGCATCTATCTATCCTTACTAGCATAAACCCAAATTGCATATCATCCCCATTTAAAACTTGGAATTACCACGCTCACTGCCCACTCCTCGGCATCAATCATCCATCTAACACTCTCGGACACAACTCCATCATCACCACCAATCCCTATTTCTCCACTCGCACTAATCCTCTAAAGCATCACCTTGGGGGTCCAGCTGCCTTTCCTTCTGTCATTTATGCCCTTCACAACTTCATCCTGGCTGACCCTCTTAACTGGCCCTCCACCACATCAGCCTCTACATTATGAACTCGCTCATTCTCCTCCTTCATGAGTCTCTCATGCTATTTCCAAACTCTAACCTCTTTATCTTTCGCAACTGAAATTAAACTTTTCCATCATTCCCCTCATACATCTTCCCCTTCAACATCTCTTCACATCCTTTCTCATAACCTTCACTATGATACACCTTGTTTCGGATTCTCTCTAAACTCATCAGCCCCTTCTGCCTCCTCCTTATAGCCTTTGCAACAACTTCTTTGCTCGCTTCTTTAGCCTTTTAATACCGTACTTATTCTCTTCCGCACCGTTTTTTCTCATATCCTTAAAAAGATCTTCTTTCTCGCTATCGGTCATGTCGTATAGTGGGACACATGATTTTGGGAGGATGTGGAGGATGTTACATCGGCACTAAACTTTTTGAGTTTAGCATGCTACAAGATAAATAATTGTTTCAACTGTTATAAATTTGGGCTTATTTAAATGGCCCTATTTATTCTTCTTTTCAAAATGGGCTAACTCCACGTGACTGAGAGGACAAATTTAAGCATCCCCTTTAGTTTTTCAAAGCATTCGCCAAAAAAAATCTGCATGCACAGCCCCAAAATGTACACTCCAAAGCAAAAGAGAACAAGAGAAACATGTCATATTTTAATTGAAAAAACACAAATTGAAACAAATGTTTTATTGCATGTATAGACGCACTTTGAAAGTGGAGCGTGACTGATCGGGACAAAAGCAATAACATCACTTTTTTGAAAAAGTAGTTCTCGTTAAAAGCTATCTGTTTCATATGAGATTATTGCAAATTGTTGTTAAAAATACAAAAACCAAAAATAAACAAAACGTAAAAAAAGAAAAAAATAAATATGATAAAAAACTGAGAACTTCAAAACTGGGCCTTCAAATTGTGACTGACGGGACGTGACTGACGAGGACATTTTGGACATTTTCTACATTGTTCTGTACAGCAATGCCGCATTGCCTCAATGTACTTTTGGGGTTTATTGCCACAAACTTTAAAAATAATATCTAAACATAATCAGATATTACATTAAACAGCATTTGAGACATCTCATGTTGAAGGTAGTCCAATCAAATATGCACTACGATCAGTACCGATAAGCATGATCAATTAAAGATTTTAACCATGATTGACTGCCAGGTGGAATTTAATTGCCAAAATGAGCATTAATAATTTGTTGGCCAGAATTTGTGCAGAATCTGAATATGAAGTAAAAAATAAGAATTTCTAACTTGAAAATTTTCCCCATTGGAATGGTACATAAAAAATTGGCCAAAAATCTCAAAAATTTATAGGCTGGAGACACATATTTGTCATTTTTGTTAAATTTTTCATCAAACTGGTTATGCAAAGTTATTATCTCTTGAAATGTTAATTTATTGTTAAACAGGGGAAATAACTTATTTAATCATTCATGCCAAAGATGAAGGGATTGATATTGCACGGTGTGGTGACGGGAAAGAGGGCCAAAAAACGTGACTGACGGGACACATTTTGAGACGGATTATGTTCTTAACTAAAGATCAGGGGACAATTTTATGGGGTTTTTATATAGACAGTTTGGCTAGAGATAGATTAACTAGAATGAGAAATTTAACAGTTAATCTAAAAAATAACAAACGTTTACTGTTTTGCGTGACTGAAGGGACATTTCAAAACCCATACCTGAAACCTAGGCTACAGTATCCATTAATGATATTATAACTGGGTTTAAATTCTATCTTGAATTGTTGCAGAATGGTAACAAAGATGCTATTAAACCACAATAAATATATGTGGTGTGATTGTGCACTACAACCAATGGGATCAAGATTTTACTGCAAATTGGCTACTCACACGGTTCGTTCCTCAACTTCAAATGCATAAACATAAATCAAATTAAAGACACAAAAAAAGCGAAAGCAGTTCTGATCTGCTAGTTAGTCTTACTTACAGGAAGCAATAATTTGGAAGCATTCAAGTAAACTTTTAAATTTCTACAGATGCAACATTTTCATGGGAGTTAAGCCAAAATGCATTATTTTTCCGGGGGTGGGGTATAGGACACGATTGCCCTCATTTGGGCTGGGGCTTCCAAACGGTATTTGGGCAAGGGCTACGTGCATTTACTATGGCCGTCTTGGTCCCAATGACATTAAAAAATCATCTCTTACACCTTTGTTCAAAAAATCTTAGTAATATCTGATAATAAATTAAGAAAAAATTAATTGGCTTCCAAAAATCAGTCGGGGTTAGTGGATTAACCTCGCGGCAAAACAAAATAGTGTTTGTATTCCAATAAACGTACATTTAGATTTAAATATTCGTGACCAGGCCTACTTTCTTAGTCAAGTCTGGTGTAAAACCGTTCGATATGCGTAAGAGCACCTCCTACCGTTTTTAAGTCTTTGATGATGTGAAACAGGATTCGTACCGGAAGAGTGATGCCGTTTTGAATTTGCGTATTGCTGTTGTGTTGGCATGTCCTACCCCCCCTGATTTTTTCTTAAAGATCAACGATAATCGTATCGGAAATATCGTATCGGGCGGCCGATATTGTACATATCGGTAAAATATCGGATTGGCGGAAGAAAAAAAAAAGGCTCTCCTTACCGATAGTTCATTCTGATATTAGAATGAAAATCAAAACAAACGAGTGTGTCTATTTATGGATGAAATGATGTTTGGTTATTGAGTTTGAACAAAGCATTCTCAACTAGCTTTATTCAACGCTTTTAATCCATTCACACTCCCGACTTCACCATCGCCCATTTCGCAAACATTTGTTACTTTCTCAAATGTATTTTCTATTCACAAATCCCAACTTTTTACCTCATGTAGCAGAAAAGTTGCGATAAATTTTTTTTTTTTGTGCCTGAGATTTTATATATTTGTATTTTAAGTGAATTGCAAAATAATTTTTTGTGAAGAATCCGTTTGCCTTTGTGCAGTCACTGAAATGATACGTAAAATAGCAAACCTCGCCTAATTTGGCGACTATAAAATCGCCGTATTAGGCAAGGTCGCCGATTAAGCGACATCCGCCCGATTGAGCTCGTATCCCCGACTGCATAAACCACTTACAATACACACATCCAAACGTAGTCCCCAGTAAGTGTGACTTCAGGCAGTGTTTTCTTTTCACATTTTTGAATTATCATTTCACTGCCTCAAAGTCACAGTGATTCAACAGGCGTTAAAGACCGTTTAACACAGCGTTGGCACACGACTGTTGAACCACAAAATGCTCCATTTGGTGCACATATTTATCATCTTAGACTATAAGTTGCTCACCTGTTGCATTGCTTTGGTATGTGGGTCTTGGTGTTTTTACAATGTAATCATTTAAACATGAAATAACATCGTGTTGATAATTCACTTTAAAAATCTGATTTCATCGCAAGGTTCTACTCTTGGCCATTTCATGCCCCACCTCCATTGATGTAATGACCTAATATCCGGGCTCTGACAGGCTGACATGTGCCCTTTTGCTGGTTCCGATTGGATGATTTCCCATTCACTACACACTGAATATCGGAGCCTAATGTTAGCGCATCAATGGGCAAGCTGGGAAAAGACAGTGCCTGACAGTGCTGACAAATTTCAGCACCACCCTCTGCAGAGAATGTGATTCATGCATAATCAAATGTCTGATGAGTGTCAAATCCATTTAGATCAGAATGGTTTTTTATTACCTAACATCGAAGCATGAAAAGAAAATGAGCTATTGCCTCTAATATGAAAGTTAGGGCAATAAACAGACCCTTATTTTAAAAAGGCTTCTCTCCATGATGTACGCTAGGGTTGCCACAGGCTTTTTTTAGTAGTCGACTAGTCCCCCCAATAGTCGCGACTACGATTATTGGCGACTAATTCAAATTGTCAAATTTTCGCTGCGTTTGAGCGTACTTCATTTGTTCAGAATACAGTAAAACATACACTCTTTCTACGTATTCACTATTAAAAGGAACTTCTACGTGATGAACGTTTTTAATTGGTCGTACTCGCATCACGGTAGAAGCACTTCCCGTAGACATAACCTTAGCAGTGCAATGAGTGTAAAAATGAATAGCTCCAAGCAAAAGGTTGCGCAAATATTCGCCGTTTCGGAGCTAATAAAATTGTTTAATATAATCCTCGCTCGTAAAAACAAGGCAACACACTTACGTCAGAAGTCTTTATCATAATATATGCATAGATATTCAAATGATTAATTCCTGAGATATAAATTCAGGGAAATTCCTTCCACATATAATTGTATATTCACAACATCAGACAACAGCGGCAATACTACGCCATTACTCAACATGTGACGCAAATTGTATGATGTATATGTTTTGTGTTTATTTCTAAGCCTGTTTTCAAATCACTGTTGATGATTTGTATTAAGACGTTTAGCAACACTGGGTCAGTAATTTTATCTAGTTGTATTGTGAATTCAGTTAATCTGCTGCTACACGTTTTTTTAAGTAACTCTTCGGCAAACCTAAAATAGAGCGGTCCATAACGAAAACGTCATTCCCATTACCAGAATGCGTCCTGATTTGCTCGTATATTTAGGGGTGCATTGCGAACTAGTATTCACGGTAGATGAAAGGACTTTGTCGGGGACATTGTACATACTTTTGACGAGTGACAAAATAATAAAACCGCTTAAATTTTTAGCACGATTTTTGCAAATTTCGTGTTTGTTCCGCGCACCAAAAATCAGCAAATCCGCACTGAAATTGTGCCGAATCTGCGTAATTACGCCCTAAAGGGTAATGTTAGACAACCATATCCATGTTACATAAGTGTAAATAAATCATCAATTCGATCATGTTGATGAAAATGTGGAAAAATTGTTGCCTAAATCCATGATTTCCCAGCCGATAAAGTTCCTCTCAACCTCTCTAAAACTATATGTAAAAGACCCAAAATATATGTCGCAAGAGTGTCAATTATATCAGCACAAGGCAGCTCTCTCTGGGCAATTGTTTATTGCATTTGTGGTCCTTTCCCGATTTGAGTATTTACAATAAGCAACTACCTCACCCCCATTAATTACATGGATCATCCAACCAGACAGTAAACACAGTTTCATTCATATGTTATCGACGGGGGGGGTCTGACATTTGCAAGTAAACAAGATCACCAACGGTAATTAAGTGCGCAGATATTTTATCAAAAATCATTTAGAATAACAACCTAGATTTGAAACCAAAAAATTCCTTGTTGTTTTTTTTTAATGCTAAAATAAAAAGTCATTTTAGAATGAACAAAAATAGTACCAGGCTTGCAATATGGCCGCCTGCATTAGCTGCATGCCCAATGGCCGGCGAAATTTGATACAAAATTAAAGCTCAATAAACAATGAATAGTTAGAATCTTAACTGTTATTGCAAATTTGCGATCAAAATGAAGGTGAGTGAATAATTATGTGTTTCATGAGCTGAAAAGTCATAAACGATCAGTATAGTTCAAAACTGTTAGTTTACTGTCTTAGGGAATTTCCCAGGAAGCCACACATTCGCGATCAACTCAGGGCAGTGCAGGGTTGAACGGCCGGCTTTGGAGCAAATCATGCGGGGAATTGGACAAGCTAAAATCTGACTAATCATGGGATTTCAACCTACTCCATTGTGCAATTTTAATAAATGATAGGCAGACATCCCAAGCGTCGGTATTAGTGCTGTAAAAACAGAATTTTTTCTCCCTCATTGTGAATGTTTAATGACTTCCGATAGTGTAGCATAGCAATCCACTGAAATCATACCAAATAGTCTACTATTGCAAACCACTCGTAGTCCGCGACTATGGCCAATGGTCGCGACTCGCGACTATAGTCTACTTAGTCTTCAACCTAAATGTACGCCTCCGGAAATGTCTCTTGATATTGACAGTGATTTGTTGACATATCGATAACATTTGACCCCTGACCCCAAACGCACACATAAAAAAGTTAAATACTATCTAGTTCATGATCATCAGGACTATCAAACGGGTGCTGTATGACACGTTTGAGAAACCATTTTGGTTTTGTTTCTTGAAGACCCTGGCTTTCACACCTTAATTTATGCGCCAAACAAAACGCTGCATTATTCAGTGTATTTCCCTCACGTCATGATCCATACACACTTGAAATTTCAAGACATACTAATATAAATCACACGCAGATAGCAAAACCATTGGCTTCAACAACCCCTAGTCCTGCTTAGCGATGAATGAGATTCATGTGTCTTTCAACCATATGTCATTCACTGAATCAGTATCTCAGGGTCCTGCAGGACTATGTCGCTACTGCTTCCGCCTAAGCCTTCCTTCTTCCTTCACTCACGTCCTACTCCTTCTTCTCCTCCTCTTTCACCCCCAATTCTCCTCTTCTCTTTGTACCTCTTCCCAATCCATCCTAACTTCACAGTATCAGTTTGACTTCAGAAATAAGAGATGACATTTCAATTACCTCTAATTCAGGCTATAATTACAGGCTCTGTTGGGAAATCACTCACTGCGACTGGAAGTATATCGATGGGCGGCTTTTTTTCGCACACCGTTGTGGACCCTTGAACTTGCCTCTCGTTAGCGGAAGTGCTTAAATTTTTAACACAACATAATCTGGAATTACATGTCAGAGTGGAGCGCTGTCCGGACTCGGTCTCAATCGGTGAGTCCGAGTCCGGACTAGGACTCGGACTCATGCTTAGTGGACTTGGACTCTGACTCGGACTCAGACTCGACGCTGATGGCCTCGGACTCGGCCCATGGACTCGGGGACTCGGACTGTGGACTCGGACTTGACTCAACCCTGTGGACTCGGACCCAAAGATGAGTCCGGCTGAGTCCGGTAAGAAAATTTCAACTAAAGTAAAAAAATAATTGAAAATGTGTGAGCTAGCCTGCATGAAATGCTACTTCACAAACCGCACAGCACCAACATGTTTAGTTTTTTAATTATTGCACAAACATGTTTTTTATAATCAATTTCACAGGTATTTCTCAAAAGTAATTGTTGTTTCATATTCAGGGTATTTTCTTCTTCACTTTTTTCTTCTTCAGTCTTCAGATTGTGTTGTGATTATTTATATTTAAAAAGAATAATTTCCTAGGGTTAAAATTTAAAAATACATTTTGGCTAATTAATCTAAATAGGAATGTATGTTTTCTCATTGTCGTCGTTCATCAATTCATCCATCATCGTATCTAATAATTGTCATTCATCATCAGTGTTGTCATCATCCCTAACTCCATAGCAAGGTTTCATTCGAAGTGCAGCTTACTTAAAATCTTCTGTGTAAAGTCTTAGCCAGCCTCAGATCACAAACTTCACACAGCTACATTGCATAACACAGGTCTGCATACTACACAGTCTCACAGAGTGTGAACCTGATAACTGCCAGACCTACATGTAACACAGATCAATTATTTGCCATGGGGCCACTACCCCTCACACAACCTTAAATTTTTGCATTCAAGACCAGACTCAAGCCCACAGTCTCTGGACTCGGAATCACTGGACTCGGACTCAGACCTGGACGCGGACTCAGACTCGGGACTCAGGTCCAGTGGGACTCAGGGGACTCGACCTTGTGACTCGGATTCAGGCCCGATGGACTCGGAACTCGGACTCAGACTCAAAGCTGATGGGACTCGACTAGGCTTCGGACCTCAGAGTCCGACTCGCTCCAAACTGTTACATGTAGTTGAGGGGGCAACTGAGATTCAAAGGACAATTTGAGTGTTATGTTTGATTATGTGCTGATGTAAGGATACAACCTGTTGGGGGAATTACTATACATCAAACCAGCTTTGATTTAGCTCCAGAAGTGGTTTCAGTACAGTTTTAAGCAGCGTCTTTGTACGTTGACTTCACCTGATTGCACCAGTAAGCCTTATGTATGAACTCAAACTCATAGCCTGTGATTGTAACTTGACGCCAAGATAACGTCCAATATTAAAGGTATAGGTGGCAAGTTACAATTATTGGAACTACAACAACCCCACTACTGACTAGTAAAGACCCACGAACGAAGTGTTCGTGGGTCCAAAAATGTTGGGATGAAGTCAGTACTTTGCTAGTTCCAATAATTGTAACCTATGGCGTCATCTTTTAAAATTTGGACATAATCTTTGGTGCCATAAGTTACAACTGTTCTGTGGAGTTCCAATGCCATTTAAGGTTTGAGATGTATATTTACAAAATAAAAAGAAAAAATAATTTTCTTTTGACATATAGCATCTCTAAAGTCTGTAGAATAATTGTCTTATTAATTTCTAACCCATACTACAATTTATTCTGCAAAAAGTTGATGTCATCATGTGCACAGGCTGCCCAATTTGGCAGCCCAATTGATGTAGACACACCAAGAAGGTAAGTTTCACCTGAAAATTTCATAATGAGAATTTCAAATCTTGAAAAATGGTTATTACAGGATGTAGAAGACTCCAAAGAAATTGACTACATATCTTGCAAATAATGCATTATTTAAGGCTTAAGCCACTTTGCAGCGTAAAGTTTAGAGCCGAACTTAGCTAGTGGGCGACGAACAGTACCCTTTACGGAGCCGATATTTCTGAACGGGAACAATGGACCAACTTATGTGCTCTTCCAAAAGTCCTTTTCGAAATTAATCAGTTTCTTAAACGTCTCGCGACAGTAGTAAAGCCAAGTAGCAATTTTATGAATAGTAACTATGTCGAATTGTTAGGGTAACACGCCGAAAATGCAGTGAAATACTTACTCAAGGTACTGGCCCACGCTGCAGTCTCACGTTGATCAATGTGGTTGCTACTGCTTTCGTTTACCATCCGGGAACGCGCTGTCAAATTTGCATTTGAATGTTGAGCATTATGCAAATCGTATTGTTGTGCATCCAGGCACGCTTTGCACACCAAAGTGCGATGGCAGGCGCGCCATTGAAAACAATTTTTTTTTCAAAACGAGAAATTTGAACAATTAGAGTACACACTTTTCTAAATTCCTTTTAATCTTAACTACACTCATAATGAAAATCTTTATGAAAAATCACTGCGTCGCGTGTACAGAATGCTGTTACACTTCTGAGCTAGACATGCTAAGCTGTGAGTGTCATTGTCTTAGCAACAGTGCAGTTGCCTTTTGTTACCCAATTCCGAATATGCTGTCCCTTCTTGTAGTCTGCATATTCGCCCTCCCTAAAGCTCACAGAGGGAGCATTTGGAACAAACGTGAAAAAATTGCACATGGGATCGGCGGCCTGTCGCAGCCGATAGCCATATGACCTTACCTCTATACAGGTCAGTGCCATAGAGCGTTTTTTCCAGATTATACCCTCGGAGATGTAAACACATGGCCGCTGCTGCAATAGAATCCTGGATAGAAGCCGACACAATTGCCGATTTTTCCAGTCAAACGGAGTTATGCATTGATAGTAAACCCCAAGTGCTATGATATTGCTCGATTGTGCATATGTGTGACCAAACTTCCTAACATGCATTATTGCCTCTGGAAATGTAAAGAAGATTTGTCGCGGCCTACCATATTGTCCCAACCAATTTGTAGCCCCGGTTGCGGTACCGAAACTAAACTTAGCTGTGTGCATAGACCATATCGCATCGCTAAATTATCAACAGAGGGCGCTCCACCGCAAGCATGATGGGTTCGAAAAAGGGGCAAACACAAACCCGGAAATTTTTTGGTGTCTAATCTACTACGCCGCGTGTTTACTCCCTAGAAACTACGCATGTATAGTTGAGTCGGCAATCCCCGGGGCGGCCTTCCAAATCCTCCCAAAAATTCTACAAATTTATTTAACGAGAACATAAAAGTTGATAAATTGTATAATTACAATTGATATTCATCATTGAGCCTGATAATTATTAGGAAAATATTGCTCTTGATTTTAAAAGTAAAATTACTTGGTTTCCGGGAGCATTTCTATTGGCAATAGCATGATGAATCTTTTTATTTATTGGCCTCCTTATATGCTATCGGACACATTTTATAATTGCGAAAATGGGACCCCAATAGGACAGCCCTTTTCAGAATTTCCCAGAATCAAGGAAAAACCAGTGTAACCCACACCACACAAGCTAAGACCAATTAAAAGCTAATAAAAGAAATATTCCATTCCGATATCAGTTAATATCATAAGCCCCCATTAACCCAGTTGAAAACTGGTCCTTTCTGTCATATCTGTTTGCTATCCTTTCTCGTTTAGGATTTTTTATTTAAAAGTGTCCCGATTACTTCGGTAACGTTTTCTTTTAATTTTTCGACTGACTTCTTTAAGTTATTGCCGGCTTATGCTAAATATTAATAAGAATGTTAGAAGTTAAAAATCGTCTTAAAATCACATAATGTTATCCAAATTACGTCTTAGCTACTTTTTATTTACTAAAAGGGAATATAGGCATGTTTACAAGGAATGAATAAGGACCCACAATAATCCTAGCAGCTACCAGCCTTGAGGCATGCATATAATTCGCAAAATATGCCAGGATGAAAAGCTTCGTTTGAAAAAGTTGTTAAACCCATCAGCAATAATTTACATATCATATCTTAAGGAGATATCCGAATCATTATTACAACAAGAAAAAGCACAAAGATCGCAATCAACCTGACATGAAAAAGTCTATAAAAAGTAGTGAAAATGTGTAAGGATTTTAGCCTTCGCCGAGCAGCAAATTAATTGTAAATTGTGTCAATGTAGAGCGAGGTAAAAACACTTCGAAAAGACGCTGAGAGAAGATCATTAAAAGTTGCTAACAAAGTAACATTAAAACAAAATTCACAAATAATATATTCCTTCAGGACATCTCCGATCATTATTACAACCAAAAAACAGCCGGAAATGATCGCTACCTAGGGTGATAAAAAGTCCTAAAGTTTGAAAGAGTAAGATTTTTAAGCATTTCCCAAGCAAATTACGTGTTCGTCTAGGTTAAACAAAGGGCTGCGAAAAGTGACAAGTGGGCCGCGTGCGGCGTCTTGCCCCTTTTTCGGCCCATGACGCATTGCGGTTAGATAGCGACAACCTTGGTGTACATATATCATCATATGGTGTATTTGGTAAATGGCACTCATCATACACATCAATCGTCATGACTAGTAGATAGTCTATGATAACAAGCAAGCCGTATTACAAAAGTTAAGGACTATCTAGTCATGATCATCAGGGACTTACTTTGCCACCCACACAATGCATGATTGATGAGGTTTCCGAACTCTGATACTACTAGTAGTAGACTAGCCTGAATGATTGGAATGATGGCACAAACCACCGAAATTCTTAATCCAGTTTATTCTTGTTCAATTGACTTTTCCCTACCTTCTCATGTTCCATCTGGTCAAAACCTAAGTAGAGTTTTACCGCTCACTGACGTTTTGTCATCATTCGCGACATCTTTTCCCTTATCTTTCTTCTTTTTCTTCTGTTCTGAATCAGTTTCTTTCTGCACATTTTGAAAGTCTCGGATTTGGGCGTTTGATAATCTTCTCATAAAAATGGTTATCATATAAAGATTTTTCGGGCTCCTCATCACTTTCAGCCCTTTTTTGATATTTCCTGTTTTTTTCTAAATCATGAAGTCTGAATCACTATAATCACCTGACATCGGAAAAATAATAGCGTTTGTGATGGCTCTAAATTTCTTTTTTCACATTCATGCAAAACAATCTTCGGCAAAATCCGCTATGCAAAAAATCACACAACTACAAAATCTCGAGCTCATAAGATATTTCTAGATATTTTACCCTATATTACCACAATCTCATACGTATATTCTGCCTTCGGAAGAAATTGAATTATTTCCACAATATCATCTTATTGAGCAAAAATCCTCATCATTATTGAATAGGGATGTTGCTTTGGAATCACAGAAGAGAATAAAACCGTATAATTTTCGGATAATTTTCAGGAATTCTTTTGGTTTAAAAAACACCGGTATCAGGACACTCGCCCCTGCAATCTACACCGCAATCTGCCCCCCCTAAACGTATTGGCCTTGCCACGTCGCCCCCAAATAGTATTCATCTTTTTATTTTCTGTCAAATGTAAATAACGGGCTTAATTCTTTTAAAACTCAGTTGGTGTTAACAAGGTTGTGTTAACTTAGTACACTCTTTTTTAAACATTTTTCTGAGTGATCTTCCCCAAATTTTTAATTAATAAAATGTGACCCAGTAGTAGATTAAGGACAATATCAGTGATTTGAAAAATATTTAAATTTGCAGGAAATAGCTTCAAAGTGAAGGATAAGTCTGTAGAATTCTCATAATTACCTTCTCCAGCTGACATTGACAGAAAAGGAAGAGACAACGGCAGTTTTACAAGATACGATTCTCCATTCAATTACGTGTTGTAGTAAGTGTTTGTTCGTTCGACAATAATGACGAAAATCTCCGATTCTTGTCCTTATTCGGTTGCTTCTGCGGTCTTATCATTTCCAGTGTATGTTAGGATACATGTACTGGTTACCTTACGTGCGAAACTTGATTGTTGATGATTTTTTCGATTTGCTGATTTAGCAAATCACTGAGTGTCTTTAAACAATTCTCCACTCAGTTGTCTAAGGTAGGCTGATGACATTGGTCCTAGGTCAACGAGTGCTTCGGGCTCCAAATCTTCTTTAGTAATCTAAGCTTATATTGTAATACCTGGAAATTGAATGTAAAATATTAACAAAACAAGGTTATGTTTTTTAATAAGAGGTGTCCCAGTTTATCTAAATATACATTCCATTATGGTTGTCATAATATTGATTTATGTACTGAATACAGTTATTTGGGAATTATCTTCACTCCCTCTGGTAGTTTTACAAGCCAATGAATATCTTTGTGACAAAGCAATAAAGCATTTTTTAAAATCAGGGGAAAATCCTCTATCGTAGTTTAGTAAATGTAGTTTTAAAAGGTGGTGTTCAGATTTATTGTGTATTGTGTCTTCTACTTGATATGAGAGCCTTGGCACTTGCACATTAAACCCATCAAGTACCGTGGGAAACAAACTTGCGGTTTTGATGGTAGACGCAATTTACATGTTGCAAAGCCCTATCAATACTGTGCAAAAAGTGGTAACCACTAAAACGGCGGTTTTTGTGTATATCTTGGGAATGAAATGGAATTGGAGGGCTCAATTTCAGGACGAACAATGAGAAAATACGGGCCTTTCATCTGATATAAAAATCCATATTACTTCGGGTAAATCAGGGGGTCCAAGACGATCGAACCGCCCCTTTCAGTTATTTCTTTTCACTATAAGAACAATAATTTGTTATGGTGCGAAGTTCTGGTCACCTTTCTGATTGAAGGGGCTTTTAAAACAATGGCAATTCACAAAATTTGTGTGATAATTTATGGGCGGAGGAGTTCTTTCATATTAATTGTGGCAAATTGATTTTAGGAGTTCACCGCTTAAAGCATCTAATATTGCGGTTAGAGGGGAACTAGGTAGCTATCCCCTGTTAATTTTTATGTTAAGTTGGCCTTAAACATTGGTGGAAACTTTAATAATGATGCCATGTAGGAAAATTTTTTTGTTTTGTTTTTCATCCTATTGCATCAACGCAAATTCTTGATTAATAGAAAAACTTGATAAAACAATAATTATTTCACTTGGGGTCTGAGGAATTAAAACTATCTGTACACCTTATGGTAGAAATGAGGTTGGGATAAAAACCCAATTTGCTTGTAAATCAACTATTATTGATGTGGTACTCATGGTGAATTGTTTTCTGATTCTGATGGTACTCCAAATATCTCTGTGCTAAAACTTCCAAATTAAAGAACATATTGTCAATTAAAACAACATTTAGTCATGAAAACTATGTGTGGTGTTTTAATCGTTGCCTAGGTCAACATTTAGAAATTACGTATCAGTGCTCACTTTCTTATGATCGAAAAACGGTAGACATGCAGTACCATAAAATTCCTGTAGAAAATAGATTATGTCAGGTTTGCGACTTAAATGAGATTGAAGATGAATTCAACTTCATTATGCGTTGTAAAACGTATGAAATCATCGTGAAAAAACCTAATTTCAAGTATTTCTGAGGTTATTGATACTGTAAATCTTTCGGATAAAGACCTGTTTATTATATAATGAGTTGTTATGACTATGATACGGTTTAAAAAACTGGTTTTAAATTTTGTCCAATTAGCTTTTTGCAGCTCGTATAACTGTATAAACCACTAACACTACATTGCGCATGTTGGAATCACACATTCTGAACCTTGATATCCATACGCCGTCGGACATATTATATTTCCAAGCTTCGCAGTGTCAGCATATTTAATCTTTGTATATATTATTACTAAAACTTTGCTTGATAGTATTGTTCTATTTTTATATTATTTGTATGTTTGTTGTTGTTGACTATATTGTATGTTGAGTAATTGTCATAAAAATTCTGTAATCTGTCTGCCTTGCCAAGTCGCCCCCCCCCCCCCCAAAACCGTATATGCTTTGCCAACTCATCCCCTGCCAACTATATGTACTTGGTATGTATACGACTGTACCGAGCGTGATGCCGATGGTTAGTGATGTATGCATTTGTCACAGTCGTTCCCGGGGGGCCACTTTATTCTTAAGGGGGATACCGGGGGGGATATGATGAAAGTGAACAAGAAAACGCGTGTAAAAAAGGGTGTCTTTTTTCCAAAAGGCGATGTACGCGCGTTTACATCGTTTAGGGTGTCAAAAACAGCAAAAATATGGAAAAAAGGGTATTAGTTTTTTTCTTAACCTTGAAATTGTATGTTTAATTCTCATTAAGCAGGGATCAAAATATCCACAATATTGTAATCGGAACTTGGGAAGTAAAGCAAGCAACGCAAGATAATAAAGGGTTATATTTACGATTCAAAGCACTGTGTACTTGTAGAGGGTATCATTAAACACAATAAAAATTACCGTTTAGGGTAGGTTTTAGCTTGTTTTTAGTCGTGAAAATACGCGTTTAGGGTGCATTTTGAAAGTCCATGTATGATCATATCCCTTGATACAAGTGCCCACCGGGAGCGTGTGCGGTGGTCCCTGGCGGGAGCTAGGAATGGAAGCAAAAAACATAAAGTCACCACCCACTGGTTTACATGGTTTTACAGGTTAAATAATAAAACACGGATCCTGATCGAGCACGGATCGGCGGATTAGAAATAAAATTTGAAAGAAAATAAAGCATCTAAAAGGATAAGTTCTGGCGGGGAGCTAGGAATGGAAGCAAAAACAGAAAGTCACCACCAGCTACCACCATTGTCTTCATGTGGTTTATTACAGACTAAAACACGGATCCTGATACGAGCACAGATCGACGGGATTCGCAATTATTGAAGAAATAAAAAAACATCTACAAGGATACCGTCTGTTTTCAAATATGTTAGGTTGTAAAAAAAATAATAATACTCATTTAATTTATATTTGGAGCTTTCTAAGATCCTGGTAAAAGGTATATATGTTCGGAGTGCCTCAGATGTGATGCGATCAGCAAAAGAGTCTGAACTCGATCAGATTCAATTTTGACTTTTTGATGTAGTTGTGATGCACATTTAAAAAGCTACATTTTGCTGAAATCCCTATGAAATTGACCAATTAATTCCAAAAGATATGATTAGTGAGAGGTGGCCAACAATATTATAAACAAAGATATTTTTCTCCTTTGTTTGGCTATATCTTAAATCAGTATTAGCGAGTTCCGACTCATTGGCTGATCACATCACATATATTTGATGTGAATTATTGAGCACTTTTAGCAAATTGTGTTTGTGCGTTAGTTAAAGTTAACGTTTGTAAGGATTAATGATTACCCGACGATTATGAACTAAGATCCCCCCCCCCCGGCTAAGCTCACTTGTACTTGTAATATACGATATTATATCATATTATGATATGATTAGACCCATTCTGAATGAAATAAATGAACTTAAAATGCGGTGTGAAGCAGTTATTTCATTATTTGAATATAATCACTGCATGATGCATGAGCGTGATGATTTAATGGGGTAGGCACGAATGGTATTTAAGTGTATTGACAATCATCATGGACAAACTGATATGATGTCAATTGACCAAGATGAAACACTGGCATTTAAGGAGGGACATGGCATCAGTTCCCGCTTTAAGTTTTGTTTTGGTCTTTAAGTTGCTAATTCACCATAGCAAATTAATTTATGTCACTTGTGGAAATGACATGAAATACTTCCGGGGTTAAACCAATTAGCAAAGCACGTTCGGCTCATGCCGAACGTGCGAAAAGGAGTAGTCAATATTTTCAAACCAAAGGATCATTTGCTCAGCGTCATAACAATTTGACAGCGGAAGGAATGGTGGAATATACAATTTTTGTATTCTTGTGAACTTAGAAGTTACAAAACCCATGGCCTGTGCCTGGTCAGAGCTTAAGCAAAATCCAATATTTACATGGGTGAACTCCCTCCTGTTTTGGGCATGGAAGGACCCGTATGTGTTTTTTGTTGTTTTTTACACCCTAGCAAACACATCACAGCTTTTACGAAATGAAACATGCTATGAGATTGGGACATAAAAAGGCCATAATTTGGAGTAACAGGCATAGGCGTTTAAAATACTCTCCAAGTATGTGCAGTGGCGGATTTAAGAGTCAGCAGCATATGTGCAGCAGCTGCTGGACAGGGCCCGTAAATATTGCTCTCAGGGGTCCCTCAAAAATAACAATAATAGCTAGAATTTCGCGGTCTCGGCTTTCGCGTCGCTATATTCAAAAGAATATAAGCTGTGGGCCGCCCAATGACCTTTGACCCTGGCACGTGACCTTGATTCATCAAACATATGAGGGATCGCATGGTGAACTATGACAAAAGTTTGGGTCCAATTGAACTTCAAGTTTTCAATTTAGATCAATTTTACATTTTTAGCCCAATTTTCCACTGACCTCACATGACCTTTGACTTTCAATTGTAGATCTTGACCTCATCAACCATATGAGGGATCCCATGTGCACCTATGACGAAGTGTGGGTCCAATTAAGTTAAAGGGGGATGGACCGATGGGATGGCCCGATTTATGGATATGAAGTTTTCACCTTGATAGATTGGCCTTCAATCCAAACCCCCATCCGTAAGTTTCGCGCCGATATTCAATCCGTTTTGATGCGAGATGATAAAACCCATGTGAATTTTGTAAGCCCCATAGACGTACTGTTGAAAATTAATATTGGTCGACAAAATGGGGCACGTTTTCGCTCGTAATTCAAACCAAACATCTTTGGTTCAAGATTTCACAAGGGAGTAAATGGAAAAATAGTAGCTTTCTTCTGATACCAAAATGTTTAACCACTTCCCGTAAAATTAGGGATTTGGGGGACGAGGCTATTAGCGATCGGGCCATGGCACCTTTAAACTTTTCAATTGAGGTCAACTTAAAAAAAACTTACAATTTTTGACACACACATCCACACAAACACACCACAAAACACACACAACCACATACACACGCACAACGGATTGCTAAGTGGTCCTGCCAGTATAGGTGGCGGCCCAAAAAAAAGGGAGGATGGCCCAGGGGGTTGAGATGTTTTCGTTAAGTCAAAATCATTTTGACAGGTCCCCTGTATTAATTAGGAACCGTTCACAAAACACTTTGTAACAGGGGGCTGGAAATTTTTGAAACCTTCAAATGTGGGACCACTGCCATGAAAAAAATCAACCTATTTTTGCTCGTGAACATGGGGTCTATAAGATTTTCTGTGGGGTGGAGTATATAGGGGGCTCTTGATGTTTTTAGATCCAAAAGGGGGCCCTGAAATTCTGGATTTTTTTTATCACCCTTAAAGTGTTTGTAACGCTCCCTTAAATAATTGGTACGGGTTCGTGAGGTATACAAAAAAACTACATTTTCATATAGCGTTTTCGATTAGGCGATAGCAGCGTGACCATCAGGATCAAAACAAGGGCATCAAATCGCACCATTTTAAGACCGGATTTTCAAAAATTCTTCACTTCTGAGGGGGGGACCACCCCCCCCCCTTAGCGTCGCGAAACGTAAAGGGCCCCACTTTAAGCTGCTGACAAAGCCCTTCACAGGGCGTCCCCAGACCATTTTTAATGGGGGGGTGTGGTTGTTGAGTCTGAGGTTGCCGACAAATCCTGGGCCGGATTCAAGAATATCAATTTTTTTCGGCTCGCTTCGCTCGCAGGTAGACACAAATTTTTTTTCACTAGGTTCGAAATCTGAAGGGGGGGGGGGGGGGGTTTTAGGGGGAGTCGATCACAACCGACAAGCCTGCAACCGACAGTAATTCATTTCCGCAATGCAACAAAACAAACAACAAAACACCCCAGGTGGGGGAGTCAACCACCGACAATCCGCCCATCAACCAGTTGCGCCGACATTACGCCCAATATCGCCGACAAGTCAACGTTTTGCCGACACAATTTTGCAAAATGGGGGTGTCACACCCCCAACCCCAATCTGGGGACGGCCATTTGCCCCTTTCATTAAATCCTCCGCTAATAACAATTGAAATGAAACGGGATTATGACACACTACAAAACTAGGTTCTGATAGAATTATTATGGAGGTATTCAAGTATCAACCGCCTAGCCTCTCTTTCAAGAAGAAAGGTTAAGACAATCGGAATATCCAAGGTGGCAGATAGGAAAAATCATAATATAACACGATTATACCATTTCGATCAACAGACGTCCATTCAGTTCATTAGAATAATATTAGGCCTATATCCTCATAAAGAAGATTGATTATAAACCTAGTTTCTGTGCTACTTTCCTTTAATATTTTCAGCCAATAAATAACTTTTTCTATTCCCAACACAATAAAAGAGAGAACTTTTAGATCTGGTAATATGACTGCTTTCTGCTAATTTTAGAAAAACAACTTGCTGGTAATTGCTATCGCTAAAAACTCCTTTTATTTTTTCAAAAATGACTATAACTATACAATCTAAGGGGGGCAAGTTGGCAGGGCAAATACGTTTTTTGGGGGGCGAATTGGCAAGGCGGATATACGTTTTGGGGGGCGACTTGGCAAGGCGTATACGTTTTGGGGGGCGAGATTGCAGGGTGTGGATTGGAGGGGGCGCGAGTTGTCCAGCATTCAAAAACACCTTTACTATAGGAGGACAGAGGACCACGATCTGCCTCGATTTGGGCACTAGGATTGGCCAAACGCTCTTTCGGGAAATTCTTAGGTCAATGATGGGCATTTCTACGGCAGTCTCGGATTATCTGCTTTCTAAACGGTGTGTGAAAGTAAATATGGATAGGACATTTACAAAACGCCTCTGATATTTTTGAAAAATATTAAGAAAATGACTTGTTTCAAACAATAAGTATGGGTTAAATATCTGAACCCCGCTTCAAAACAGTTTGTTAATTTCCCAGATTTAAAAGGTTTTACCCCTCCCCGACCTGGAAAGGTGGATACCGGGGGGGAGGGGGGCTGACATTGGGAAGTGGTTACGGGTATGTGCGGCCCTTAAAGGTGATTCGTGACCTACACCATTTATTTTGTGTTGAAAACTAAACATTCAAAACAAAATGTGTTTCAAAATTTCAGTGATTCCGATGTGCGTTTTGATGCTATGGGCGATATTGTGTAACAGCTGCCCCATAGGCCATTGTGCTGTTATTTCTTCCGTACAAAAATTAGAATTTACTTCGGGAGTAGATGAATTTGCACGTAATATCGGCACACATTTATACTTGGGCAAACGGTTTCAGAAGATATAAAAAATCTCAATCTTCTGCTTTGAGGTAAAATCGGAGGGGACGCGCGAGGCTGTGGATCACGAAATCACTTTGGCGTCTCTCCAATCTCAGTTCCCAAGACCACCACAGTTTGAAGCCATAATTCAGTTATAAGGTCTCCCTTTTCGGGAAAATTTTCTGCCTCAGAAGTAAATTTTAGCCAAATTTCAGCTCCCAAGCCTGCAACTTTCTCACAATTTCATTTCCCAAGGCCCGTGTGGGGGAGGGGGGGGGGTAACTGTACACGAGCCCGGGTAGTCACCGATTACACGGTTCCGGCCTGGTCGGGTGACCATATATGAGACCAGAAAATGAAGGAAATGATACCCTATCTGAGACCAGACTATTCAAATAGACACCCTATTCGAGACCTGGGACCAAGCAAAGGTTACTTAGAATTTTAACCTGGATTTTACACATCCATTGAGCTCATTATGGATTTTTATTCTGTTTTGAGCATGATTATCAATGCAAAAATCATCATTTCTACAACAGATGCTGCTGATTTTATACATACCTGAAACTGAAAAAAATTATAAATTTGATACCATGTGAGACTGACAGAAGACCATAGAGGTGGAATTTGACTACCCTATTATTGCAAGTCTCGAGACCTGCACAGTAGGCTCGCTTTTTTGTAACGCGGGTGGTTTACCCGACCAGTTATTACCCTGTACCCCCCCCCCACCCGGGTTCCCAAAGCTCCTAGGCCGCAAGTGGCGGGGGCGGCCCCGGGGGTTGGTGTATACGAGGGATGTACGGACTTCATAAGGCAATAATAGCTCATTTTGAAGAGCGCCCCCAATTTTCAAAATTTGATATTTTTGCACAGGGGTTATACACAGTTAGTTCCACACACATAAAGATACATAATGTAATCCTAACCCCCCAAATTTTTGACCTTGTGTTTGTTGTTACACAGACTTTGGCTTCCCAAAAAGTTATTATAGAGTAGACATTTAAAACTAAATTATACTGATTTTATGTATTAATGCTATTTTTTTTATTATTTTTAAAATATTTTTATGCATTTTTATGAAAATTTGTTTTTGTTTTTATTGTTTTATAATATTTATTATTATTCTAGTTATTATTATTAAATTATTATGGTTATTATTTTTATTATTTGGTGAGATGGCTCAAAACACTCATTCTATATCCTATCCAAAACAGTTATTATATAATCCTATATTCGTTTAGATTTTGTAACACATTCTATCATTAGTAATATTTATTATTACTTAGGTATAGATGGCTTCCAAAACAGTCAGTATATAATCTATCAATCATTTTTATATGCCATTACTTATTATTATATTAAAATTCATTTTTATCATGATATAATTATATCATTTTTATTACTATAATATTTTAAAATTTAATTATTATTAAATATTATGGTTATTTTTATTACATAATTAGTATTATTTTCATGATTATAATACTAGTTATTAGTATAAATTATTATGATTATATTTATTATTGGTGTAGGATGGCTTCCAACAGTCATATATAATCCTATCCAAACAGTCATTATATATCATATAAATTCTTTTAATTTTGTGAACAATTCTATCAGTAGTAACTATTTATTATTACTTAGGTGTAGATGGCTTCCAAAACAGTCATTATCTAATCCTATAAATTCATTTTATTATTTACTATTACTTATTATTATATTATTAAAATTCTATTTGTTCTATTATATAATTATATTATTTGTATTACTATAATAATTTAAATCTAATTATATTAAATTATTATGGTATTTTCTTACATAATTATTATTATTTTCCTATTATATACTAGTTATTAGTATTAAATTATTATGGCGTTTATTATTTTTATTATTTTGGTGTAGATGGCTTCCAAAACACTCATTATATATCCTATCCAAAGCAGTCATTATATATTCCTAAAATTGTTTTATATTTTAACATATTATTATTATATTAATATTTATTTTTATTTAGGTGTAGATGGCTTCCAAGAAGTCACTAGTATATTAAATCTTATTATTTAACATGGTGTAGAGGCTTCCAAAACAGTCATTATATAATCCTACAGTTCATTTTTATTATTTTAACATTCTTTATAATTTTTATTATTAATTTTGGTGTAGTTTGGGCTCCAAAACAGTCATTATATAATCCTATCAAATTTCATGTTTATTTTTTAAATATTTCTTATTAAATAAAAAATCTTATATATATAAGTCAGTTTTTTTTTTAGGTTTGGGCCATGGCGTATGTCAAGAGCTTTAAATTGAAGGATTACCCACATGTCTAGGGTATATGGTTCTTGAGATAATGTGTTATCCCAAAATACATATTATGCACATTAGTGTTGGCATTTGGTTGCCATGGCAATGGTATCAAAACTTGAAGCAAATTTAATCAGTCTGGTCCATAACTTTCGATATTTGATACTGAAATTTGGCCTCAAGCTTTTTGTTAAAAAAGAGTATTTAGATGCAAATGGTGTTTTCACCTTAAACGCAACATGCACACATGAATGATGTTCAACCGATATAAGGCCAAGAAAAAAAAAAACCAAGTTGTCGCGTGCATTTGTTTAAAATTGCTTTTTGACCGCATAATTGTTTTTTTAGGTTTTACTCACTTTTAACATGTTTTGTAAACAAATTCAGAAAAAAACATGAAAATTTGGCCGAAACATTGAAAAAGTGGGCGACAAATATGCAAAAAAGAAGAAAAAAAAAAAAAACGCCATTTCGCATTAGTATTTTTCTAAAAAAAAAACCAAAAAAAAAAAACACATTTCGCAATTGCGATTTTTCACATTTTCTCTGAGACAAATGTTTTTTTTTTGCCTAATGTAATATATTATTACTGGCGATTGTCGTGACCTTTAGGTTTTTGGCATCAACAATCAAACCCCACCCTCCAAGTTTCATTTCCATAACACCAATGTTTACCCCATTTGACCTCCTTTGACCTTGAATGACATTGTATGACCTTTGATCCACTAACCAATACAAACTCGGACGGTCAATGGCACCCACCCACCAAGTTTCAGGAACGTGCTACCCTCGGTCTCCGAGAAAGTAGACCGGTCAGACAACACACAGACCACCGATATTAACCCTAACGTACAGACTAGGTTTACTTACAGTACTAAATACTAACAACAAAATCCTACTACACTGAGTGGATAAATGCACCCTCTTTTTTCACTTCTTCTTGTTTTTTTTTCCCTTTTTTCTTGTAGCTGAGACGAATGCTATACTCAGCTCAGCTCATAGTATTAGGGGTTTTTTTTTACACTCAGTGCTGTTTAGGTTATCTCAAAATCAGAAATTGGTAATGACGTAAATTGTGCAGATTTGGGGAAAAGTGCCGAATTAATATGTGAATAGCTAATTTATCAACTTTGCTAAAATATATTTAATTTTTTTAGGTTTGGGTCATAGAGCAACTTAGGTACTACATGGTCAATTTTATGTTTTTTGAAGGCAGTTAATAACATTAATCTTGTTTTTCGTTTCAAAATCACAAAATATTTTAAATGGACATTGCAACTTAAGTCTAGAAACGCTATTTTTATTATTTTATTTATGAGTGGGCTATACGGAGGGCAAAATTTGTTTTTTGGTTATTTTCATTAGGCTGGGTTTCTTTGTATTCTGTTAAACTATCTCATCATAAATGACAATTTTTTACTCGGTCCAAGAAAAAATGTGCAGCGCCCTCTTGTGGTCATGTGCTTTTAATTTTTGGTGGTTGTGGTGGTTTGAGCAGAAAAATTCCTCTAATTACTCTTTTCAACAGGTATTTTGTAATGCATTTGGTGTCTACTTACATGTAAATGAGCCAAGATCGCGATTTTGAAAGGTGCATGAAAATTGGACATTGCGGTTTTCTTAAAAATTGACGTTTTTTGGTCAAAATTAGCGTGAGGGCACTTTTCGCGATTTTTTCGCTGTCTTATGCTTTCTCATTTACTGTTTTGAGAAGTTTACGCCATGAAGGTATCCTAATTTGACTAGCTCAAGAAATTTGAGTAACTTTATTCCTTAGTTTGTCTGCATGTTCCTTATCACCTTCTTGAATGCTTCCCATTCATTGTCACAAACAAAGTGCATTGACCCCTGTACATTTGAATAGGAGCATGTGAGGAACATTCAAATGATTGCTACAGGCAATAAATGAGATAGATATCAAATTTCTGTTCGGTCAAGTTGTGACCATCTTTGTAGCTGCAAACTAAAAAAAAAAACGGAAGAAAAACGTTAGCAAAAATGTGAAAGCGCCCTCCACTAAATTTTGACCTAACCGATCAATTTTTTAAGAAATGCAATTTCCATTCCCTGCAACTTTCAAAATCCTATCTTAAGCTCATCTACTAAAAGTAACATAAAACCATTACAAATACCTGTGGAAGAGTAATTAGAATGATTTTCTGCTCAAATCCCCCCACCACAAATTAAAGGACATTACACAAGAAGCGCTTCAACACTTTTTTTCCTGGACCCGAGGCAAAACATTTGGTCATTTCACATTGAAATAGGTATAATAGAATACAAAACCCCAGCCCTTAAAGGTGAAAACAAAAGTGCCCATTATAGCCCTCTAATTTTATTATTGCAAATTAGGTACACTACAATTTTTTAAGGATCACAAAATAAAATTAAGTCCGTCAGAAAACTGTTTCTATTGTTTCGAGTACCATTTTTAAAATGGCAATATTATTAAAATATAGAAGGTAGGCTTTCGAAACAATAAATACGAAGAGATCATTATTTCCTTATGTATTCTGTTTTTTCCAATTGGCAATTTCAATCAAATGCCCTCTAAGATGTCTTCCGCATTACCAACTTGGATCTTGTGTAACTTTTTGACCCTAACTCGGTTTTTTCAAACTAAAGACAAATTAAAAGGTAAATTTAGCTCGCTCATAGTTAAAAATTTCAAAAAAAAAATAATTTTAGCCTTCTAAATGGAGTTTTCCACTCATCTTGTGCATTAATTATAGTCAGGAAGTACAAATAATCTGTTTTACATCTCACAACACCCTGTATCACACCAGGCTTTCCCCTCACATAAGCACATGTACTCTTTTATACAGCTTAAACTTCTAGAAACTTAAGACTGCTGCTCGAAAACCGTCCGTTCCAAATGTTGAGTCTCGGACTCGCAATCTCAAATTATCAATTTTGATTTGAAACTGGGAATTTCACAAATAGTATTGCACGTTTGGGTCTGTGACTTTTGAAATTTGTGAATTGCTCGAAATTTTTTCAAAATCTCAAATTTTTGAGTTGAAACTTAAATTTTTGAGACCAATTTATGTGGCGTGCATACTGAAATTATCCATGATTTGTGCTGTAAATAGTACCTGTGGTTATGCGAGGTTCACGCTGGTGTCCATACAGATTTCTGAGTGAAAGATATTGTATCCATGATATAGGTTTAACGCACAGCGTGAGATTATAAATGCAAATGCCCGCTCCGATCCATGCGCTCAAATAAATGCTAAAATAATTTAAAACAAGGAAAGTTTTATAATTATGATACATTTAAACGACCGTTGTTTCTAATGAAAACTATAACATGCCAAACATCTTAAGTGTAAAATAGTAATGTAACATTACCGACTTCACCAACGGCCACACTCGCCCTTTCTCATTCCCCAAAACAGTAGACCCAACACCTACCACACTAAAACACTTAAGCATGCAACCAATTGTAACATTTCTATAACAAAGCAAATGTTTTTGGCAAATATAAACGTGAAGCAAAAGTTGCGATTTTCGAGTAAAAAATATAAAAATTTTTGACTCGAAACTTGAAATTGATGAAACTTAAAACTTGAAAATCGTACTCTAATATCTGGTACTCAAATTCGAAATGACAATTCAATGCCAATACCTTCGGAAAAGTACTAGAGGTTTACACGATGGGTTGAACTATACTATACGTGCTTTCAAAAAAAACAAATTGACCATGTACACAAACCAATTTCTTACTGGAGTACCTGTGAAGTAGCAGTTAAGTAGCCACGGAGTAGTACCCACCCGCCATGGGGTACCACATCGCCGCCGCAAAAGTGGGAGGGTAATATCATCCACATAGGTACACACGCAGAGCCTAACCATAGTCACCCCATGCTTGAGTACCTGCGTGGGGTACTCACATGCAAAATGAGCTTTGAGCTCTGTGTGATATTTTGTTTAATTTTATCATTTATTTAAAATTTTGGTCACATGTTATAGTTTTTACACAAAATGTTCATATATAGGGGTTTTTAGTGATGCGCAACTCAAATATATGGATGTTACTAAGCTTGAAAATGATTCGGAAAAGTCGTACAACAATGGTGTTTGGCGCCCTCTATGGTCCAAAGTACTGCCTATTAGGCAGCCGGTAGGGGAGTACCTGTGAAGGTACTCACGTGGAGTAGTGCAGAGGTACTCTACTATAGTGGCTTACTTTTTTGGTACCTGTCAAGTCACCTAGCTGGCAACGGCAGAGTACTATAGGAGGGGTACTGCTAAGTAGACATTGCTGCCATCCACCCGGGGATTGTGACTTCACAAGTACTAGTTGTAGGTACTGCATCACTAATTGCATCAAGGGGGTATCCCTTGGAGTAGAGCTAAAGAACAGTACACCTGGAGTAGCCAAAGCTCTGGGTTACACCGTGAGTAGGAATCTTGCTGTGTAGTTTTAATTTGCTCATGACCCAAACCTCAACAAAATTAAATATACTTTAGCAAATTGATAAATTAGCTATGCGAATATTAATTAGGCACTTTCCCCAAATCTTTCCACAATTTACCGTCATTTACCAAATTTCTGATATTTTGATGTTAATAATATCAGTGCTTTTTTAGGTTCGGGCCCATGGTGTATGTCAAGAGCTTTAATTTGAATTATTAACCATATGTCCTATAGTCGATTCGCGTTGATACGTGTCCCCCTGGAGTTTTGGACCTGTTCAATTAAGTCGGAGAGGAGGAGTAAAACCTAGCTCTACCGGGGAAAAATGAAAGAATTCAAAAATGCACGTTTCCACACCGGCGGATTATCTTGGAGGAAACTCCAGTCATTTAACTCACTCACCTGCCACTGAATTGGTACAATTCATTCAGGTTTTGGCAACGCACGATAGTGATTCAGGTCTAACATTGCTCAACAAATAACATGATTACCAGAAATCCCTGCTCCTCATTGAATTTTTCACCTCCGCACGAATGGTACGGGGGCACATATTCAAAAGCAAGTATAGGGGTATATGGTTCTTGAGATATGTGTTTCCCAAATACATGTTATGCAAATTACCCGGGGGCCACTTGTACCAAGTGGATATGATGCGTGAACAAGAAAACAAAAGCGTAAAAGTATCTTTTTTCCAACAGGCGATGTACGCGCGCGTACATTGATTCGGGTGTCACAAACACAAAATGGAAAAAAGGGATGTTTTTTCGTACCCTGAATTGTGATGTACGCGAGATCACATTCATAAAAAATATTGGTATTTGGGTGAAAGCAACAATGAGCAAAGCCAAATATTAAGGGTATATTATTATTGTTTATGGTAAAAAAGACAAAATGCTTGTTATGGTATGTTGTTTAGTCCGGTTGGAAATACTTGTTTAGGTGTCATTTCGGAGTCCATGTTCACGCTCATATCCCCCTTTGAATACAACTGCCCCCCCCCCCGGGCAAATTAGCATGTTTGTCATTTGGTTGCCATGGCACATATCACAAACTGATGCCATTAAGTCTTTTCCATACTTCGATATTTGAATACTGATTTTGTCTCAAGTATTTATTAAAAGAGCTATATCCAAATGGTGTTTCCACTTAAACGCAAAATGTGCGCATGAATGTTCACCGATATAATGTTAATAATAATATTACTAGGCGATTACTCGGGTTTCGCGTTCCATTGACGACCTTGAATGACCTCTAGTGTCCTTGTCGTGACCTTTAAAGATTTTTGGCATCAACAATCAACCCCGCCTCCAAGTTTCATTTCCTTACACCAATGTGCTACCCCATTTGACCTCCTTTGACCTTGACTGCCTTGTCATGACTTTGATCCCGACCAATACAACTCGGTCTTCGGAACGGTCAATGGCACCACCCACCAAGTTCAGGAACGTGCGACCCTCGGTCTCCGCGAAAATAGACACTGTCAGACAACACAACAGACCACCGAATATTAATATATAGATTTTTCATGCGATGTTTATTTTTCGCTTTTGGGTACAGCTCTACTAATTTTCGCACCACTGTCAGTGTGTATAATACTGCGTAGTGTGCATACTTCGTGGGGAAGAAATATGTCTCAGGGCGACCCGATCTCGTGTGGGGCCGTTAGTTACCTTAGTAAGGGTATACCGCGTATGTGTATACGTATGTAAGTAGTCCCTGCACGAGTATGA
>JAMKCH010008221.1:0-34279 GCA_023653785.1 Ophioderma brevispina
AAGTATGGAAGTTTACCTAAACATATGGGAAAAGGAAAATAGAAAAAAACGTTTCACCTATTATTACTTTTTTTTTTGTTGATTGGTTTTCGAAATTTCCCATATAGTGGTGTTGTAAATCATGTACATTTTGGAGCCAAAATTGTACTTCAAGTCACATTTGTAATTAGTAATCGGGTATTAGTGCCATATATCAAAATTTAAAGCAATTCGTGTTACTTCAATCATGATTGCAACACCATATACGAGAAAATGATTGATGTAGAATCCACAGGAATTAGCTTCACAGAGCATTACCACTTTGACTGCTGACAGCGTAAGTGTGACGAATCTTGGAATCAATAGATGATTTACATCGGTGGAATCAATTAGATGATTGACTTCGGTGGAACCATAGATGATTTGGACTTTCGGTGGAATCACGAATGATTGATCGTCGCGTAGAACAATAGATCCATGGTTAACGTCCTGTGTCATCAATAGATAATTGACGTCGCGTGGAGTCAATAAAATGGCCTACATGAACTAAGATTCATTTTATTTAGCTTAACCTATCGGAGAACATTAAAATGAAAAGAGTATAAGCGTAATAACCAGTACATTATATTGATGTTATGTTCTAAAATAGAAAGTTGACAATTGAAAACAAATTTTAATTTGTGTGAAAAATTAAAATTCCCTTCCCAAACAAAGATTTTGAATTATTTCGTTGTATTATTTTTTTTTAAGTCAACTAACATATATCAGGTAAGAAATGGTATGAAATCGGCATAACAGAAGCTGGAACAGCGCGACCATTGCAAACAGAAGGGGCAACCAGAGGGGCCCCAAACAGACGGGCCAAACAGACGGACATAATGGACGGGCAGAAAGTCAAACAGACGGGGGGGGGGAATGGACGGGCAATGAAAGTCAACAGACGGAACTAATGGACGGGCAGAATGCCAAACAGACGGACCTATATGGTGACGGGCAGAATGCAAAACAGGACGGGCTAAACGACGGGCAAAACGGACGGAAAAACAGACGGGCAGGCAGACCTTACTAAAACAGGTCACGCGAAAATTCCACCAAAGCATCACGGCCATACGAAAAGAAAAAAAAAATGGGAAACCTAAAAACAGCATATGGTCAATAAATTCACAATAAGTTGAACAAAACCTTAGTAATTGCTTGATCCCGTATTATTATTCAATTCATGCAAACTTACATTTAAAACGATGTAGTCTAGATAACAGGCGTTTTGTTAATACTTCTATGATCAGCATGCCACATGCGGCATATGGGTTCTGTTTTTGGTTTGTTTTATCAACATTTTTGCATTGTACCTATTATTTTAATTTACATGCACAAAAACAGGAAAAAACCTGTCTCATTGGATTTGGAGGGAAATAAGCCTGTGTAACATAGGCTTTATTGATTATTTTTAGTTCTAATCATTTTGGTTGTTCGAAATGTTGCAATCATAGTAATAGCCTGACTAGATAATATGGTCGCTTTTAGTGGCATAACACCAGCAGGGTCTCTATATGCCCTGTCAAATACAAAAATATACGTAATATATGACGTTGTAATATCTTTATCTTTGTAACAATATGTTTTGGAAATTTGTATATTTTGTCAACCCTATTCGTATTACCCGTTGGCATTTGGACTCTCGATCTCGAATTTCACTCTCGATCGTATTTTATACCGTGACTTTATTTTACACTATAAAAAGCGCTTTATGTGAAGTGAAACGGGTCTATTCAGCTGTACTCATCAAGTCAATGTGATTTGCGACTGGTAGAGAAAAAAAAGTTGAAGAGGCGTAACCAGTAGGTCTATGTGGGGGAAGGTGAAGACTACAAATGTAATTTGGGTGGTGGTCGCGAGCCGCCTCACACTTTAACGGGGTACACGGAATACTGGTAAAGCAATATGAGCACATTTTTTGAAGGGCGCCCCCAATTTTTCAAAAATTTGGAGATTTTTACACGGTTTGCCATTGGTAACGGGCTAGTAAACTATTACCCGTGACTGGTTAAAGCTCGAAAATGTTCTGTGTGTCAAACAAACGAAGCAAATTTTGTATACTAGAAGAATGATTATGGGGGATCACCGATAATAATTCAACGGCTGCTGGAGGAAACGGTTCCAATGTGAAAGAGCCGGGAAAAATAGCGCCATGTACGTTGTCTACGCTCATCCAGTAGTTGTTTTTAATAGTTCGGCCAAGTCAAGTTAGAGGTATTTCTCGAGGTGGCACTATTCACATGGACGGCCATAAACATAGCATTTCCAGCTCTCCGTTAAGTCCATCTGGGATCCCATTTTCTAATTACAAATCGCTTATTTTGATGATAAAATACGCAGTTTTTTAGCATTCTCGTTCTGCAGGTATAGTTCCTAGAACAATTGAACAACGAAACTGTGCAATAAAATATCAAAATTTTGAAAAATGGGGGCGCTCTTCAAAAAAGGTGCTTAAATATGCCTTTAATACTATTATGTCTTTACCTATTTTTTTGTTGGGGGGGGGATTTTGAAGGAGGCCTCTCTTTCACCGGCCCAGTTTAGTCATGTTTTACGCGGTAGTGGTTTAGGTAGACAGACTATATTAACCCACTTTTACATAGTTGCAACTTTGGTGAAACACCCGTTTCAAGCACTGACCTCTATAGCGTCAGTGGTTTCAAGTGAGTCAGTTGTCATTTTCAAGTTTGTCTAATAACCAGCCTATCATGTAACAAGTGAATCGCGGTAATTTATCTATCATGCAGGAAATGAACAAATTGTCATCTCATGCTTGTCCACAAATGAATCATGATGCGGAGCTGGATTGCGGGAGACGTGTTTAATTTTTTATTCACCATTTGAGCTTAAAATCCACTATACTGAACATTTAATGGAAGATTGGGGATAACATAAGAAATTCTATATTGCTAAATCTAAAGGTTGATAATAAGAAAATCCTTGCTTTAATTGTTAAATGTACAATGCTTCCGTATGCGGGCACACGATGTTGGAACGTCGAAACAAGGTCGTGAGAGTTTTTAGAAATTTACGTCTGAAATGCAAATTGATTCGACGTCGTTTTGGTAGCGTGAATTCATTGAGGGAGGAGGGAGTACTCACACCAAATGATACAATACGTGTAGGTCGCAAATAGGGGTCTAAGTTTGTAAACCTTCTGGGTATATATGTAAACAGAAGTTATCCTTTTTAATGTAAATATGGTTATTATAGCAATGGTTAGGTTTTTTTAGTTTGTAAAGGCGAAAATTGTAGAAAAAAATGGCAAATTTGTGTTAAATTTGTTCCACAACTCTGGACTAATTTTCCTTGTGATATTATACGGTTAAAAGATAGATGATGCAATCAAGTGCAGTACTGTATTCCTTTTTGTGCCTTAGATTTCCGGTTATGGTCCCTTTTTGGCAAAAAAATCGGTATAGATAGATACTTCCAGACTCCCGGAGTCACGTCCCTAGCCAAAACCAAGGCCCCTCGTACAATTCTAAAAACCCGACCTGTATTCTACGTGTGACGTGTTTTGATGTCCCTAAGTCCGATGATATATTGTTACAGTGGGCAAATATACGCGGCTTCCATTAAAAAAATATGAAATCTTAAAAAAAAAATGTAAAAATTTTCCCCCCCCCCTAGCCAGTTAAATTTGCAATTTTCACTTTGGCACAACCAGATTAAAAACACAAAAAATATTCTTAACGCGTATACTTATTTCCATCGTGGTTCTTGCCGCTACAGTGGTGAATACAAAGTTGCACTATACATGTAGAACCTGACAATATAAAGTTAAAATCCATTAAAAATATGAAAAATAGATTGGAAATTAACGTGGAGATAAAAAATGACCTAGGGCCAGCCATATAGTTTCACTACACACTGTTCAGAGATTAGATTCTAATGGTTTAGGAATTATCGTGAAAAACTTGCTAAAAAACAGGTAGTTTATAAAAAATCACTCATCCTGAAATAATAATAGCAGCTGAGAGATGTTGTACACTTTATAATTGATGGAGTCTTAGACCGAAATTGCACCGATAAACTTACCAGTTTTGGACCACATTCACCCAAAGACCACATTTTCTTATGTGAGTTCCACGTCTGATAGGTGCGTCTTTCGTAAACAGCCTGCGTTACATTGGCCAAACAGACGCGTGGTCTATTGTCCAGGAGTTTAAAGGTTTGTAATTATATTATTATATGTACATGTAATCTTAAGTTTAAAAACTGAATTAAGTTTGTTTTTTTGTATTCACACCTTACGCGAATTTAGTAATTTACAATATAGAGTAAATAATAATAATTAAATATATTTAACTTACTGTAAAGAGCAAGGGTTGACATAATGTATGCAATAATGATGGCAACATTAGCTGTACGGTTAAGTATAAGCATGATTGATTACACTGGCTTACGAAAGTAAAATACTTTTCTCGATTTTTTCTGTGACATAATGAAACCTCAGGGAACATATAATACCCATGCGTTCAATGAGCAAGGACTGGAGGAGCAAGGACTGAGATATATTTTTTATTTACATGTATATGATTTTCATTATATTGTATTTTTATTTTGCATGTTTAGGAACTAGGAAAAATGTCCACTAGATTGTTTACAAAGACTCGTTTTAAAAAAATCTTAGACTTTTGATCTCACCTGGCTTGGAAATCAGAGGAGAATATTGCTAGGGTGCGCATGTACGTATGTATGTATATTTTTGTGTGTTCCAGTTTGATTAGGTTTTCGTTTTTCGCGTCTCCTTCGAAAACTTTAAGGGGGAATAGGGGGTTGGAGGGGCTAAAAATGAATATTTAAAATTTAAAATAAGGAGAAAATTACCTTTCTTTTGCTTTTTGTTTGAGAACAATCAGAGCTTCCGTTCAAAAGTATGGTCGAAAATGTCGCCTCGCTACTTGAAATTCCTCGTGATATTTCTTATGTATTTTATTGTTTCCTCAAGCTGCGATATTTAATTTTTTAAGCTTTAAAATGTGTATCTCAAAAAGTAAATAAGCTTTTGACCTCTAATTTTCACAATTATTAATGAAAATTCAAGTACTTGTTTTGTAATTGATAATAATTTTAAAATAGCATTTCTAAAATATAATAAAATATAAAAAAGAGATTTAAGAGATTTGTTAAACTTACAATCTGATTATAAACGCCTTCATAATTTAAGGTGCAACGATAGATTTTGAGGCATCCATATGTGTCATTTGTAATAAGTTTATATAGAGTTTTACCTTGTATTTAGCTACAGAAATGTATTTAACAATGAAAACAATTAAAAGATGATTTTATTTGCTTATAGTTCAATATAAAACATAGGCTGAATTTCGTATTTGTTCCAATACGAAATTAGATGTTTCAGAATATTGTAACAAAGCAATATTTCTCAGGTTAATTCTTTCACGCGGGAATTGGTGATAGAGCTATTGCATTGATCAGTGCGAAAATCAGGGCTTTCGATTTTCTTTTTTGGGAACCTGGTACGTGAAATCTTATTGCGCCTTTTACCGAAACATCAATTTTTATTAAGGGAGCGAGTCTGGTGAATAGAATATTATGTCCTCATAAATGTGATTTATCAATATTAAAATTCTGCATATATTAGGCTTTAATTTACTTTTTGTTTGGTTACAATGCGACCATCGGTTCAGATTTTACAGCTGATCAAAGTGATGAAACAGACACGTGGACATTATCCGGTAGGATGTGTTACAGAAGTGAGTTAAATAAAAATGTCCCGACTGAAAGTATTTTTGTTTTTATTGAAATACGTCTGTCGCAAGATATTAAAAAAAATAAAAGTCAAACGCTAATTGGCATACTGAATATGGACTGTAACATTCTTAAAACGAAGTGTTTCGGTAGCCGTATACGGCTACCTAACCCCAGGGTTCGGTAGCCGTATACGGTAAAATAGCCCGGGAGTGTTTTTAAAGTCTTTAAATGTTGATATGGGGTGTTTTGTTATGTGCTTGCATGTATGTCTCTCTAAATGTTATTCCATTTTTTGGGCCAGTACAGTGAAATTCCCAGTCCGACTCCGCAGCCATCGTGCTTGGGAGGTTCAGCGTTTTGTGACAAGGTTATGAGTGATGATATTCCATATTTCTGTTTCATCTATAGGCTCAACCAGATAAGATCCTTGATTGAATTAATATCAAGATCAACTACTCAATATAAATTTCATATTCCATCATGTCAAATGCTTTAAATATTTAAAAATGATCGGGAATAGTCTAAATCATTTAGGCCTACTATAAATTACCCTATAGTCACACATTAAAACCCCTTTTCCTCCTATAGGAAAAAATACTTTTGTATCTCTTTTTTGGATGTGGCCAGTTTCTCCTAGGTGTCTGTCGCAAGAATTGTTTTTGGAAAATATTTGCAATATAAGGCAAAAAATAACTTTATCTTAACTTCTTTTGACTAAAACGCTATGTGATATGCTCTTTTTTTTTTAACAAAATCAGCTATGACCTATGAGACTTTTGTTTAAATTTGCGCCGTGGTGTTTTTAGAAAAATACAATATGTGCCAAGTCCAATGTAATCCTCTTCCGTTTTCAAGGCATAAAACAAACTTCACACAATTTAAAAAAAAACAATAGAGTCCACATAGTTCCATTTTTTTTTATTTGTACGGTTCCATTGGTTCCCATATTTTGAGACACACTTCGTGTCAAGAAAAGTACCGAGTATCGCTTAAATAGAAAATCTTTAAAATGTAAAATAAAAGTGTCAAAATCATAGAGCTATGGAATCTAATTTTAAAAGCTATGCACGAGGGAAGCTGAGACAAACTATTTTTTGGACCTAAAAAAGAAAAAAGCGTCAAAATCGCCGCCGCCGAATACAGCTATGAGCTAAATCATATTTTAAAAGTAATTATGCACGAGGGAAGCTGAGACAAGCTAATTTTGGTCTAAGATTATTAAAACCTTATTTTATGTTTGAAAACGTCGTTTTGGCGTAATTTAAATTGTGAAAATCCTGAAACTAAAAAAAAAAAATCTAGACTTGTGAAAATTAAGGTCGGTATTCTTTTCTCATTTTGCAAAAACAGGGTAATTCGGAAGAAGACAAGCAAACATTGTGTTATCTATTTATTATTTCTTTTGCTCTTGCAGACAATTCATAAAATAAATGATTTGTTTGTAAAATTAAAGAGATTGAGAAAAGAATGTTCTGGTCAGTGCCGTGTTTTATGCGCTTTGTAATAACCCACTAGTATTGTTAAAATTGCATAATTCTTTAATAAAAGAAATAAATCGTTGCTCTAAAAAGAGCTCATGGAATTAGTTATGGTTCTCGTTTAAAGGAACGGTTTTAAATAGAATACAACAAAAGAAGTCGCAACTCATATTTCTAAAGTTTGATATTTCAATAGACATCTTAAAAAATGTAGTAGGGCCTACATTTAAAAAAAATCCCCTCGTTAAACAGTCATATATTGTAACACAAACTATGGAGGGGAGTTGCAACAGCCACCGATTTTCCTTAATAAGCATCTATTATATTGCGTTAATTATTTTGGCACCAACAAATAGGATCGCAAAGTCTGCAAACCATCAGTGACTATTGTGATCCTAATTCCTAACTAAAGTCCAATCCATCACATTTTATAATGATCACACGATTATTCACACCTTCAATGCGTGAATATCACGAATTTCGGTTTCTTCTTGGATGGGGCGATTACTTTACTTGGTACGTTCGTCACGCATGACTGTGTCCGGCTATATAACCGATCCACTGTGGACACGCTCCGTAGCCGTATACGGCTACCAAACCACAGGGCCTGTTTTGGTTATATAGCCGTATACGGCTACGGAACCCTGGGGTTAGGTAGCCGTATACGGCTACGGAAACACTCCCTTCTTAAAAATTAAAGTTGCGACTCAATTCTTTTCTTACACCAGAGTCCTTCTCAAACTATTTTCCCGATAAAGCACCAAAATATATGCATGTAAGCTCTTTTTAAGAACTATAATTCGAATCGTTAACACATAAGTGGACAGGTGGGTTCCTACTCCTAGGGACCCGCTAACTACATTTTGCCAGTTTTATGAATAAAGATACTTTTTCCGACTTATATTTGTTGTATTTGTCTAACTTTGAAAATCATAAAAACATAGGTGTTTCACAACTAATTAAGTGCAAATTTGTATCCTCCAAAAGAAAAAAAAAATGTTTTCCTCTAAGCATATCCGTTTGAACGAGTATTTAATGTAAGTGTCAGTCACAGAATGATATAAAAGTAAGAGTGGATCAAATCGTTAACTTGTATCTTACCATAACATTCTTAGAAATAAAAAGTTGCGACTTAGATCTTTCTGTTTTGTATATGAGAACCGTTGTCCAAAAATCGTTTTATAAAACATAAAAGCCATAAAGCGCTTGATAACAACATTGACGTTCGGATTGATTAAGAATATTTAAGGTTCGTATTTAAAAGTTCCTGTTTAAAAAGGAACGTTTCGTCCTTATTAAAATCTGTGAATAAATGCTACTCTACTATTATTATAGTCAAGACGTATTTTGTATAATTTTGTTTGCAAAACTACACTGAAAATAATAATTCCCTGTATCTACTCAATAACATTTATTGTAACCCGGTTGCATTTACTTTTAGTAATTTATCACTAATCATGTATTTAAATTGAGTATACCTAAAAAATGTCATTCAGTACAACTCTTTTAAATTTTCTACATGTACAGTACTCAAAATCACACCATACTTTACCATGTTTACTGTGCTTATTTAGCAAGTACTCCAAGAAATTATCAAGTTAGTCCAATTATAGGGAAATGAAAAGAGGAAAAACGAAAAAAAAGAATGGTTTTGAGGTAATATGTGCCTTGTTTTACATTGCATCATTCTTTTTAATACATTAGCCGTTAATTCGTCTAGTAAATTATATACATGTAGGCATATCAAACCCGGGACCCCTACTTATACTTAACCACAATACCACGCTAGAACATTTGATTCACATCATTGTTTTTCTTCCAAAATAATATATTGCTAATTAAATGAACAAATAAGAGGTTTTTTTGAGGTATAAAAAAAATTGAAGAGAAAATAAGATACTAAATTACTGCTTGCTTGTGTTCTTTTGGTTTTACAGCAGCAAGTGTAAAATTAGTATTTTTTTTACCAATTTTTGATATGGATAATTGTGTTTTTAACATTTCTAAAATGAAATAAGGGTATTTGTGACAATTTAAAGACTTAATCATGTGCATATTTTGAGATTATAAGAAAAATTATTGGAAATTTAGTATAATTATGATTAAAGGGGATGGCCCGATTAAGTCTATTAAGTGTTTCTTCTTGATAGAATGGCCTTAACCCCAAAAACCCCATCACTGTAAAGTTTAGCGCAGATATTTCAACCCGTTTTGATGTGAGCTAAAAACGTTATGCATCCCCATAGAGTAATGGTTAAAATTAATATTGGTCGACCAAAAAGGGGCATATTTTGCTAATAACATCCAAACAACATCCTACCCCTAAAGATTTCACAGGTAAATGAGAAAAAATAGTTTCTTCTCATGATACCAAAATTTGACCCTTCCGATAAAGAATCGGGGTCCTGGGAACGAGGCTATTAGCGATCGGGCCATGGAACCTTATTATTTTGAATAACAATTACTAATGATCATTTTGAGTGTTTATACTTTGCCGCTGCTAATGGTGTGGACACACTTTTTTCGTCAATAAATTTCGGATAATTTATAATCTTCCGGGTATTTTTTTTTCAATATCCGTACATTATGTTCGGTTAGGCGGCAAAATTCCCAATTATAGCATAATTAACTTCATGGTTTTACTGCTTATAAACAATATTAGACACATTTTTCTGAAGAGTCCCCAATTTTTCAAAAATTTGGGATTTTTACATGATTGCATGGTAAATGGCTAGTAAACTATACTGGTGAATGGTTAAGCTCCTTGAAAATGTCTATGGTCACAAACGAAGGAAATTTGTACTAGAATAATTATTATCGGGATCCCCGATAATATACAACGGCTGCTGGAAACGGCCTTACAATGTGAAATAGCCGGGAACTAGCGCCATGTACGTGTTACGCTCATCCATTAGTTGTTTTATTGGTTCAGGCAAATCAAGTAGAGTTATTCTCGAGGTGGTACTATTTTCATCATGGACGGACATAAACGTAGCATTTCAGCTCTGCCGTTAAAGGCCAATCTGGGATCCCAATTATATTACAAAATCGTTATTTGTGATAATACGCAGTTTTTAGCATTATCGTTCTCAGGTATAGTTCCAGACAATTACTAACGTAATGTGCAAAACTATAAATTTTGAAAATTGGGGGCGCTCTTCACCCAAACATGTGCTAATATTGCTTTAACGGAGCTGAACCCAATTGGGCTCAGACTTTAGTAGGCCTGTGTAAAAATTACGTGTTTATACATATATCTGAGTGTAAAGTTTGACATTATTAGTTTCATAATTTTGTGGATTTTAAACATCGCTCATTATTTCCACCTCAGAGCCAATGCCAGGAAGTTAATGGTACTACCGTTACGGATCAAAACACAAAATTTAGCAGTTTTGAACGTGTGCACTAAATTTAGTTCACACACCATTGGCATTGTAAGTGATATACAAATTAGGCTTGGCTCAAGATCGATTGCACATCCGGTTCTTAGTATTCCTTATATGACATAGGCCTACTGCATAATTCTCTGTAATATCTTAATGACTTTTTCCATGGGTATATTGATTAATTATCTGTGGTGACTTTGAAATGTTTGTATTCTGTCCATGCAAACTTTTAAAGTATCCTTGGTGTCTTAGCGATTTTGGGTTTCTCTTCATGGAAACAATGGTGGTGGTAGTGTTGTTGCTTCCATGCCTAGCTAGTCGTTTCACTATGCAAGAGCGGACTGCCATTGGTCATTTACAGTACGTCCAATAGCCCGCTGTTTTGGCTAAATTGCCCCGGCTATTAGGGAAGACGCGGTGTTAGTGCCGTCTGTTTAATATTCGCTACGTCAATAGCCCGTTGTTTTGGAAAAAATCGCCCGGCTATTCTGGAATGGTCGCGGCGTTGGACGTGTTTCATAATTCGTACGGCCAATCGCCCGTCTGTTTTGGCAAAAATTGTCCACGGCCATTCGGGAATGGACCCGGCTGTTAGCCCGTGCTGTATAGGGCTATTTACCAATTTATATAGCTCCATTATATCCAGCCATTTAGAGGATGCGGACATCCGTTGCATGTAGTAAACCTATATACAAAACCACGAAAACATGACCCAATAATCTTCCTGATCATCATTGCTTCATCTATTGACATCATTTCCATAATTTATCTAGCGTCTTACTAGATTATAGTCGTATCCTATAATTCATCTTATTCTTAGTGCTGCACCCTTGTTTCTTGTTTGAAATATATATTCTATTTTATTTGGTTCAAAACAAGTTTCTTTCATTGATGTTATTGTATTTGATAGTAGTTTAAGTAACCTTATTCGAGGGCACTGCACTTGCACGCTCTGCGTTATGCAGTGTCATCGTCCTCATTGGCATTTATATTGATAATGACTTGATGGTAACTGCTACCCACCTATTATATTATTAAGCAATTAATTATACTTATATATATAATAAGCATTATTTAATCATCTATGAAGTACTGATACCACATTTATGTACTGAGTTGGATCACAATAAAATGAATATGAAACTGCTTACAATTCCGTATGCGTTAAAAATGCACTTTTAATGTTAAGTTACCGTTACTAGAAAACACATCAGTTACTTAGCCGTAAGGTGGGGGACCTCTCATTTTTCTTTGAAATTTAAATTAAACGGGAGTCGGGGAATTACCAAAATGCGGGTATTAAATTTTGGTAATATCAATGTGGACATTCACGGGGATCGGTGAAATATCCAAGTTTGTGCGGAGATAAACATTTTCGGTGAATATCCATATGGAAATTCACGAGGATCGGTGAATATACCAAGTGCGGAGATGCACATTTTTCGGGATTTACACATTGAAGCCACAATCGGTATTTTTTCATCTTAAAAAATTCAAAATGCCATTTTGTATCTAACTAGATAGTGTTAGGTTACATCAAGATTACAGACCGTTATGTGAAAAACAGACACTTAAGGATTTAATAGCAGTTTTGAGAAGATTCATTGCGGTGTTTTCAGCCAGAGGAAAAGTAGGATCCCGACTTTATTAGTAAACAAAGCATAAACATCAAATTATTGACAAATACGGGGTGTTCGCTTAGACACTTACAGTGGTCTTTCGTACAATAATTTCCAATAAAACAGTGTAAAAAATGGACTTGGTGAAAAATAGGGCGCGATTTGTTTAGATTTCGAAAAAAATCGCTGATAATGGCTTTAGGTGAGATATTGAGAATATTTAGACGTCAAGACTATTGTTATTTTTCAACCTTTTTATTTTTTTCACACACAATTTCGCTTATTCTGAAGAGCCCATAGTAGCTAATAGATAGTTGGAAAAAATATTTGAATGGACAGGTTAAATCGTGAAAAGTGAGCACGATGAGTTTGACTGACAGGTCATGGTCGCCATTGTGTGAAAGATCAGCGAAATCTGTTGTCTGGATGAAAGTCAGTAATCTTTTGTTATGGGAATTAGTTGGGTTCTTGATGATCAATAAAGTCAATTAAGGAGAGGCTAGTGTTGGTTTTAAGAAAGACCTATATGAGCCTGTCATTTAATGAGTTTAATCACATGAAGTTCGATTTGATTGGCTGTTAATCACGAAGGTTCCATTACGATAATTTTAACAGTTTGCTGGCTGATTGGCCAACATGAACACTTTTAGAAAACAATACAATATGCGGAGATACACATTTCTGGGAATATCCACATGTGGAAATTAACGAAGATCGGTGAATATACCAACAAGCGGAGATACACATTTTTTTCGGTTAATTTCCACATGTGGAAGTTCGCGGAGATCTGTGAATATACCAAAAGTGCGGAGTTACACATTTTTCGGTGAATTTCCACAGTGGAAATTCACGGAGATCTGTGAATGTACAAGTGCGGAGATACACATTTTAGGTGATATCCAATGTGGAAATACGCGGAGATATGTGAATATACAAAAGTGCGGAGATACACATTTTTCGGTGAATGTCCAAATGTGGAAACACATTTTTGGTGAATATCCAATGTGGAAATGACAAGCGGACCGGTGAATTTTAACCAACATGCGGAGATACACATTTGTCGGTGAATATCCACATGTGGAAAATCACGGAGATCTGTGAATATCCACATGTGGAAATTCAAGGGGATTTGTGACTTCCACATGCGGAAATACACCAAATCGTGCTCAAAATTTAATACCTGAAATATACGTAGATTAATCTATTAGGAACAGCCAAGGGCGGGCCAAAGGTCTGATTGGACAGACACTTATGCCAGAAACAGCTTACTGGGGCAAGGCCTACTTTGTTTCACTTTTACTTCACAGGTTACCAAACACCAAGTATGACTGTCAGCATTATCTGGTGAACCAGTAGCCAAAACGGCAGTTTCGCTGGGCTGGCCTCAGATAGTCGGTGTGGAGAAGAGAGTTAGAAAGTAATGTGTGCTAAAAAGTTCACTCCCTTTGAGACACAAATACTTTTAATGTACAAATAGTTATATGTTTCGCATTCATAGGTATGGTTTGAGGTCGGATAGGTCACCTTGTTGAAAGCCACTAGCGTGTATCTTGCACAATCTTCGCACCATTGTTTTGGGTGCCCCCTCTGCATGGCTCGAAAAATGTGGAATATCGGTGTAGAAGGTATTAACCTAGTATGCGTCAGATTACAGCAGGATTGGGCCACCTATCCGGCCTAACACAGTGCGCATTAAAGCCCTGTATCTTAAGTCTTGTATGTTGAGGTCAAAAAGCTGCATCTAGTTAGTGGCATGTGTAATTTGCAGCCATCATGGATAGCAATTGATTAATAATAATAATTATAATGAATTGGCAACAATTAAAAAAAAAAAAAAAAAAAAAAAATAATAATAATAATATGCGTATGTCACGATGGGGATGCGTGGGTGGGTGCAGTCCTGCCTAGGCATTCACCATTTCATCTGTTTGTGGTTCAGCATGTGCAAATTGTGTTCCAAAGTCCAGTTTCGCACCACCACATATAACAAATATTTTAAATTAAAAGTAATTAAAATGTGTTCCCATGGTTTGAATGTGGTAATCTGGTGGTACACGGTTCAGCTTAAAGCTGTGTCCATTGCTTCCATTTCCATTTTTGACCAGAGCGGTGGGATAGTCCCATGCAAAAAACAGGTGTATTAATAATAATAATACAGCGTTCTCCTGAAAACGCTTGGGTCACCGCCATCAAGTTTGCCAATGGAGAAGTTGGTGATGTAGTTTTCACTAGAGGTATCCAAGGTCAACCTGTTGACAATACAATATGGACGTGGGTCAGTGGGCTCTTTGTCAAAGTATGAAGTGAATCAGTAAATATGTGGGAAATATGTTATAGGCTTCAACAAAAAGGGGTTCTCAGAAAGGTTTTTTTTTTTTTTTTTTTTTTAGACGGCTACACCTCAAAATTATGTGCTTTGGGCCTGTGGTTTCTTTCCCCCCTATGACCAAATACAAGTCAGTCAGTGATTACATATAAAAATGGTAAAATGTTAACCTTTATTTTAATATATCAGGTCAAATGGTCACATAGTGTCAAAGGTCAATATGTGTACATCCTAATTAAGTCCTGGCTAGTGTCAGTTGGGCTACTTGGGTGCCGTAACGCCCTTTGTGGCAAGGAATGTAGCTTTACAGATTTTCATAAAAACGGGGATCAAAGTTCCCACAGGGGTCATCAGAGGCACTTTGTTTACACCAATACCAGCCTTGGGCCCGTGTTTTTCTTCTGACAGGCATACAGGTAACAGTCATGATATGTGGGAAAGGGCTTGTTACCTCCGGTTGTTTCAATGACAATGGGCCAAAGGTCATATAGGGGTCAAAGTTCAAAATGTGTACTACACATTTGTTTAACCAGTGTTTTTTTCCAAGTTATTCACAAATGGGGTTCGAAGCCTCATATGGGTCATTCAAATCACCATAGCCCTGGACCTGTGGTCCTTCTGACCAATTATGAAGTAATCAGAAAATGTGTTTGTGTGTAGTGGTTCTTGGCCAATTATGTCGTAATCAGTAAAGGTTGTGTGGAACAAGCAATTGTTAAACCTTTGTTTATGGCCACAGGTCGACAGCGGGAAAGGCCATCCCTATCGGTCTTCCATGCTAAAAAGCAGAGGACACAAAATCCAATGTTTGTTCTCCATGCAAGGCAGGGTGTCGGAATGGGTAGTCCAACTTGCCATGAATTTTGCCATTCAGTAAATGGTGCCAGAAAAGGTGTGCAACACTTCAGTTGCGAGGTTTGGTATCACATTATGTCCTGGTGTCTAGTCTGCATGGTTGCAGTTATAAGTTTCCTGTTATTATTATTAAATGGGCACTGCAGCAAAATTTGCTGCCATGCAAGATCTGTACCACAGTAGGCATGAATGGTTGCAGTACAAGTTGCCTGGTAAGATGATTTTCAAGTAATCGGTGGCCCAGCAACACCAAATCTGTGCCACATTTCAAGTATGGGGTTTATCTAACTGTGGACCAGCCCCCTTTGGGCCCCTGCATGAGTCTTTCTGTAACGAGCCAACGGCACACAAGGGTCTTTCACCATTCCTCAATCAAATCAAAAAATCGTGCAGGGGGTCCTAGAAAAAAAATTAGGGCCCCCATGCCACCCCCCCGTGGGGCCGCCACTGTCCACATAGTATAGCTATCCTAAAGTACCCTACAAGTGCTAAGACTGGAAACAGCCTAATATGATAGAATCGGATATTTTAGTTCATACCATCTGTAGGGACACGTACTACAACGCGTAATTAAATGGCGATTCATATCTTTAACATGCGTTTCTTACTTTTCTGGCAATTGTTCAGTTGCAAAAAATAACATATGGGATTTATACAAAGTTATTATTCAATTTTAAGCTATTCCTCAATTTGACCTTTTCAAGTGGAATCACTGATAGTGTCTTAGGGGATTATTATTTTTTTGCATGGGGAGGAGTTTGTGCACCTCAGTTTTGTTATAGTCCACTTGATAATCTGTGATTTTCACCGACATGCAGTATCTATAACAGTGCACAACAGTAATGCACATAGCACACTACTGTCTGTTCAATTAACTTAATGTCCGTTTTTTATTAATTATTTAAAAATATATATGCTTTCGAAAAAAATTGCAAAAGAAATGTTCTTATTCATCACTGGACCCAACAAGATCATTGGGTTCCAACTTGAAAACATATTTCTTCTTTAGATTTTTATTCAATTTACACTGATTTTTATTGGCAAACGACAACAAACTGGGTTCACTAGGTGAATATTGACTTTTGATAGTCCGTTGGCTGGGTGGGTCCCCGTGTGCATGAGATGTGCCCTAAGTTACTCTTCACCGCCATGGACTAGACCATCAGACATACCAAAAAAGTGAGGGTAGACTTTTGCTCCCCCGGCACTTTTTTCGCTAGAGGGCGTTTTCAAAATGGCCACCAAAATGCCATTTAACACCATATAATGGCGTTTTCATAGCCACTTTATTGGTTGAAATGGTCCATTTTTGTAATGTTTTCCTATATTTGTTGATGTCAAATGTATAGAGCGGTATAATGCACTACTTAAATGTATTCCTAATGGAGGGCACTTTTCAAAATGGCTGCCAAATGCTATTTAACACCTTATAATGACATTTCAATTGCCATAAAATGGAGTAAAATGGTCCAGTTTTCAGTGTTTTCCTATATTTGTTGATGTCAAATGTATAGAGCGGTCACATTCACCATTTAAAGGTATTCCCAATGGATGGAGGGCGCTTTTAAAAATGGACGCCAAATGCGATTTAACACCTTGTGTTTTTTAAAACATCATCACAAGGTGTTAAATAGCATAAAGGGTGAAATGGCCCAGTTTTTCAGTGTTTCCCTGTTTGTTGATTGTTTTCTCCATTATTTGTTGAGTTACTTTATTCGGCTCTAACAAAGTTGCAGTTTCATTTTCTCTTTCTTACAGTTAAAGGCACTATCAGTAATTTGCTAAATCATAAAATCGAAAAAATCTTCAAAAATCAGATTTTTGCATGTCTGTAACAAGTACGGGTACCCTAACATACCCTGCAAATAATAAGACCAGAAGCAACCTAATAAGCACAGAATCCGATATTTAAGCCATTACTGTCCAAACGGACACTTACTACAACACGTAATTCAATGGAGAGTCAAATCTTTGAAGACTGCCGTTTTCGTCCTTTTCTGGCAATTCTTCAGTTGGAAAAAATAACTATTTACAGACTTAACCTTCGATTTTAAGCTATTACTGCAAATTTCAAATATTTTGACTCTTTCGGGTGAATCACTGATAGTGTCTTTAATTATAATGATTTTCTAGTGATGTTTCAGTTTAATAGATTTGTTCAATACTATGCTGTTATTGGTGATATTACAATCTAAGTGCTGAGGGTTGTGCGCTTAGCCAGCTGTAACCTCGATGAAGCGTAATGATAATTGGGAATCGTGCTGTGAGCATCTCGTAGGAGGAGAAAAGATTTCCACATGACATACATAGTGGACATGATGGCCAATGTCTGAAAGCTGAAGACAAAATTCTGCAGCACATTTAGGGATTTTCTCAGACACAGCTTTGGATTATGTGTGGACACATGTGGTCGAGTGGATAAAGCGCCCGACCCGCACCCCAAAGGATGTGAGTTCGAGCCCCACTGAGGCCAATTACTCCTCTCTACCCAGGTGTATAAATGGGTACCGGCATTATTCAATGTTGGGAAGGTAACAGACTCGCTGTAGAGGAGGTGTAGCGATCCCCCTACAGCAAAATTATATGGTGGAGTCTGGCCCAATCGCTTTGAAAGAGAGATGGGCTCTCCGTTCCTGTGTACACAGGTCTGTCCCCTTTACCTTTACCTTTTTTAGCTGCAAACAGGCTTGATATAATCTTTGATTCTTACACTGACAAATCTGTGAAGGACTCTGAGCGAAAACAACGCCAAGTCATGCTACCAATTAAATTGAATTAACAATCAATTGGGATTTACCCCTTCCTGTCGAGATATGGGTTGAATTGGTCTAGTTTTCTAGTTTTGTAGAGTTCCTCATTTGTTGAGGTAAAGTGTATAGAAGGGCCAGACTCAATAAAAAGACTAATAAACAGCATCCCTGATAGAGGGTGCTTTTCGAGATGACCAACAAATTAACAGACTTCCACACATAATCCAAAGCTGTGTCTGTGCATCCCCAAATGTGCTGCAGAATTTTGTCTTCAGCTTTCAGACATTGGCCATCACGATCATGTCCACTATATGTCGTGTGGAAATCTCTCCTCCTTCGATGCGCTTACAACATGATTGCCAATTATTATTACCCTGCCATCAGGAAATCATCACAATCATATTGCATTGTCGAGGTGGCAGCTGGCTAAGTGCACAACCCTATATCATCACTTGGATTGTAATATCACCAATAACAGCATTGTACTGGATAAATCAAATCATCAAATCCATTAAACCGAAACATAACTAGAAATCATTAAAGACACTATCAGTGATTTGCTAAACCAGAAAATCGAAAAAATCATTAAAAATCAGATTTGTGCGTGTATGTAACAAGTACGAGTATCCTAACATACCCTGCAAATGATAAGGCCAGTGGAAATCTAATATAGACAAAATCTTAGATTTTAGTCATTACTGTCCGTTCGGACACTTACTACAACACGTAATTGAATGGAGAATCGTATCTTGGAATATTGCCGTTTCCTTTCTTCCAGTGAATTCTACAGTGGGAAAAAGTAACTTATGGGAATTCTACAGACTTATCCTTCAATTTTAAGCTATTCCTGCAAATTTCAAATATTTTGACCCTCTCTGATAAATCACTGATAGTGTCTTTAATATCAATAAAAAATAACTGTAAGAAAAAGAGAAAATGAAACCGCAATTATGTTAAGTATTGAATAACTCAACAAATGATAGAGAAAAAAATCAACAAGTAGGGAAAAACTGGGCGTTTCACCCCTTTTTGGCTATTAAAACATCATTATAAGGTGTTAAGTCGCATTTGGCAGCCATTTTGAAAAGCATCCTCCATTAAGGAATACATAAGTGGTGAATGTGACCGCTATATACATTTTGACATCCACAAATATAGAGCAAAAAATTGGGGCATTTCACCCATTTTTTGGCTATTTAAAACATCATTATTGCTAAATTGCATTTGGCAGCCATTTTGAAAAGCGCCCTCCATTACGAATACATTCAAGTAGAGAAGGTGACCACTCCATACATATGACATCAACAAATATAGGAAAACACTGAAAAACTGGACCATTTTACCACATTTTATGGCTATTAAAACATCATTATAAGGTGTTAAATAGTTTGGCGGCCATTTTGAAAAGCGCCCTCAATTAGGAATAATTTAAAGTCTGACTCAGAGATTTCGAAATATTATTTTTTTGTGTAATAATGAAAAATAGTCAACTAGAACTGAAGATAGTAACATAAAATGCACAATTCCGAAATTTGAGATGAATCGGATTTTTCGTTTTAATGCAGTAAACATTTATGTGTAGTATTACTTCCCATAGGATACTGTGTATAACAAAAATTCCGGATCCGGAATTTTATAACAAAGTTATGATTTTCTATATGAAGGAATTCGATTTAAGCTTAGCAATTTCACACAGTGATTAGTATATGGACAAGCATTTTGTACATGCAAAAAACACGATTTTTTTGGAAATTGAGGGCGCCCTCCTCAGCAAATCTCTGAGTCGGCCTTTAAGTGGTGAATGTGACCGCTTTATACATTTCACATAAACAAAATAGAAAAACACTACAAACCGGGCCATTTCACCCCATATAGTGGCTATGAAAATGCCATTATATGGTGTTAAATGGCATTTTGGCGGCCATTTTGAAAACGCCCTCTAGCGAAAAAGTGCCAGGGTAGCAAAAGTCTACCCTCACTTTTTTGTTATGTCTGATGGTTTAGTACATGGCTGTGAAGAGTAACTTAGGGCATATCTCATGCACACAGGGACCCACCCAGCCAACGGACTATGACTCTGAAACTTTCATGGCAGACCCAGGGTGCTTGAAAAGCATGTTACGAACAATTATTAATTTGTGGACCTTGCTTTGATTTCAGTTGTTTGCGCGTGCATTAATGCATGGGCATATAAGTGCATAGTTGAAATACTGTTGCTTTTAAAGGTCCTGTGTCTCTTTTATTCAATTGTTTACCAACAAAAGAACCATACAGCTCCCCTGTAATGACGCCCATTCAAGTTAATGCCGTGTGACACCTTAGATATCATCTCTTTTGTATTGAAAAAATTCAGTGCAAATATCATCGGTTTGGATTTGATCCTGTGAACAAAGTTGGCATTATTCATTTCATACCAGTGGCAGATAATATTGATCGTGAATCATCTCCTCCTCCGAAAACTTTTACTACCTACTAAGTGTAGTCAATGGAACCTTCTACAAAATGTGATTGCTAATGGTACCAAACCTTTATTCACTCATTTTCAAAACGAGGGTGAAATACCCAGATTTCAATAGATATGAACGTTTAAAATATCCCATTCCTTTTGTCATGTAAAAAACGTTTTAGGTCCAAAGATAGCCAACAACTTTTTTTTCGTGATTTATTTCGAACGTGTGTATTTTTTGAAATAATTAATAAAAAAACAGACATCTAAGTTAATTGAACAGACAGTAGTCTACAATCACAGCTGTTTGAAAGTCTCATTTATTATGATAAACCAATATAAACCAAAAATACCAGTATGGATACAGTTTTGACAACTGATTTGATTGAGTTATTCAACTACTACATTGTATGCAAATATTGCAAAATTCCATTGCAGGCAAATAGCGATCTTTTATAACAAGCTTGTTTTACACATCTCTGTATGGAGAATGGGCTATAGTGGGCACTATAACATACAAATTGTGACCTTTGTCTGCCTATATGGCAAGATTCCTGCAATGTATTTTTCTGATTTTTACAGGGGTAAGCCTTTGCATTACGGCGGTCCGGTAAGTACGTATATCCTGTTTCTAGAATTGAAAAAAAAGTTGGCGTAAATTGAAACCAGCGTTTGAAAATTCTCAAGATTGGAATAATACCGAAAGGCATTGTGGGAAAAAAGGATGCGGCCCATAGCGATTGCGTGTTCACTTTTCCGTGTTTGCGAGCACCGAAGTACCCGACAAAACGTTCAATTTTCTCGCTAGGTTCTATAGGTTCAGACCCAATTACGATACATATTCAAAACAAAACATAGTAACGGACCCTGTGATGCAATAATCTCCATAGAACCCCTTTGTTTTCCGGAGATATTTGAGATTTAGTTTCATTTGCATACATTCGCTATGACGGACTGATAATGTTAATCTCTCGCGCAGTACTAATTTAGATAATATCTTTCGCAGTCTGTGACACAGACTACACACTTTCCGGACCGCCGTACCTTTGCATGTCATTAGTTATCAAATTGTGTCACCACTACTGCTTAAAGCCACTATCAGCAATTTTTTTTCACAATGTAAACAAATCGCACCCCTATTTTTCATCAAAGTCCATTTTTTGCACTGTTGTATTGGAAATTGTTGTAGTAAAGACCCCTGTAAGTGGCTAAGCTTAACATGCCGTATTTGTCAAGAAATTGTGGTTTTTATGCTTTGTTTATAATAAAAGTCTGGATCTGACTTTTTTGAGGTCTGGAAGCAGTTGTAATTGGCATCTTCAAAGCCGGTTTAACATGCTCAGGTGTCTGTTTTTCACAAAGAACAGTAATATAAGGTGTTGGTATGACCTAACACTAGCAATTTAGAGACAAAATCGGCATTTTGAATTGGGGAAAAAAATGACTGATAGTGGCTTTAAAATTGTTTTCGAAATAAGAGCTGGGGTAAAACAGCTGTGCAATAATGCATATGTGGCCTTTACGCAAGCATTTCAAACTGCATTCTTTACTGATTGTGGTTATTAGAAGTCTTTGGAAATTATTTTTTGATATAAGTAGGGGTCATAACATTGTTACACTAAATGAAAGGGACCATTTTATTTTTAATTTCAAATTCCATAGACTCAGAATGGCATCAAAATTTTTGAAAAAAAAATGTGAAAATAAGCCTTGGAGATGAAAAATTTTCAGGACCTTATATCAACCTGCAATTTTCTATTTCACGTATATACTCCACAGCTGCTTGGAAGTATACAAATACTGTAAAAGTGGAAATTTTCGCGCTACATTAATTTTCACGCTTTTTGCGCACTTCTGAGCTAGCGTGAAATTTAAAACTCGCGAAAATGTTTATTTTGTGTGTAGGTCTATGTAGGATAGCTGAAAAGAGCGAATTTAAAAACAAGCAAAAATGTTAAAAATTACACGCGCGAAAATTATCACTTTTACAATACTACATGGTTAGAGGCAGGCCTGTAAACAGGATTTTTTTAGGGGACTAGCTAATTTTTTAAAAAGGGGAATTTTCTCCCAAATTCACCCCTCCAAAAATAGGGGGGATTTGGCAAAAGTGGATCTTTTTACCAAAATTTAACCTTTTTTTTTGACAACTAAGCATAAAAAAAATTTTGGCTCGATTCGCTCGCAAAATCTATTTTGTGGCCTTTTATAGTCCTTTTTAGGGGTTATTGGTTTTTTTTTTAACTTAGGGGGCATCTGCCCCATGCCCCCCCCTTACCTGAGGTATTGGCTACAGGCCTATCACCCTGAACCCTAAGGGAGAGGGGTGATAGTTCCGTAGGCAGTACCAAGGGAAAATAGTGGGCCCTATTTCCCCGATATAAACTGTGTAGTATTTGTTTTGTTACACGTCACTGTGTGTCTCTGGGGACGAGGTTGTAGGGAATCAATTTGAACTATTTCTCTAGGGAAAATCAGCCAATGAAATAGCTTAATTATGTTCATGAATATTCATGAGGTGTAATAATTTTGAACATAATCAGCCAATGAAATAGCATGATTATGTTCATGGATATTCATGAAGTGTAATAATCTCTTTTATTATGAATAACCAGATTAAAACCAATGATATCAATGGGCAACACAATCTTGACACCTGATTCAATAAGCATAACATGAGTGCTGGTTTGGGCCAACCAAGGTAGATAACAAACCTGGCATTACTTTTTATCATACCATCATGTAGATCCCTCGATTTTCATTGGATAATCGCCTCAATTTACTGACTAGATATATCCCGTATCACCCCCTTGGAGCGCATCTCAACGTCCGTATCATGTCAGTTAGGAACTGCGCATGCGTGACCATGCATCATGACAACAAAAATCTGAAAATTCGGCGTTCATTTTTGATGTAAATCACTGCTCTAATTTGGCAATTTCTAGCAATGTTGAACTGAGTTGGAACAAGATTTCGGCATAATCGCTCTCACATACACTAGAAGACTTTAAAATAGATCAATAATTATGTTTGTGTATCAGAAAAAGATGATTTTTAGGGCTGTTTATTTTCAAAGATTCTTGTCACTGAAAATTTGTCACCCCTGCACTAAAACAACTTATGCCTACAATCAATTAGCCGTAAAGTATTGTTTGTTTTGTGAGTCACCCTTATAATTTTCTTCAGGCCATATGTTGTGCTTATTTTGTTCTGCTTGGGTATGATAAAATCGTTATTAGGTGAGTTTTGAGGTGACACGGATTATATCTAGTCTCGGATTCTGTATCTGGGCTCGGGCTGCGCCCTCGCCCGATACAGACTCCTCAACTAGATATAATCCATGTCAACCCAAAACTCACCTAATAACTAATAGTCTTTCCTCTCACTTATTTTGTTATTTTGCAGATAGGAGGTTACCAACTACCATTCATGTTTCTAGGTGTCGGTGTCATCATTAGTGTGATTATAAACATATTTCTACTTCCACCTTTAGGTAAGAAACCAAAAATGGAAAACTAAACAAAAACAGATAATCACAGCTGGGTCTGTGTAGGAGTAGTAAAGTAGTAAACCAAAGTTTTAAATCCGGTTTTGTCCCCGTCAACGGGGTGGCCGGATTCACCTCACATTCGCAGCAACCGCCCTTACTCCTTCCTTCCATTTCACCTGATTCAATGCATCCTCCATCCTCAAAATTAGTGGTATTTTTTGCACACTTCATGCGCACTTGTTTTAGGAATGGAGAGCACCGTGCCCTTAGAATGCCACAACTGAAATTTTTAATTAAGGATTGCCCTTGCTTCCCTGTCATCAGTAGATTCAGAGCTTCCGGTAGATATAGGCGACCTTGTTGCAAGCCCCTTCTCCTGGCTTGAAAAATTGGCTTGACACTGACGTACCTCTCCACAACACCTTAATTTTTTTTTCTTGACTGGTCAAATTTCTTTGTGAGAATATTATTATTTTGAGCAATGGGGGTCGCCGCAAGCTAAGTGTCAAGGGTCTCGTGACAAAAAGGTTGGGAATCCCTGCATTAAGTCTTTATTAACCATTTGGTCTGTTAGCCATTTGTTCTAATAACCATATAGTCTAATAACTATTTAGACTAATAACCATTTTGTCTAATAACTACTTGGTTAAATAACTGTTAGGTCAAATAACAATTTGGTATAATAACCATTTGGTGTAATAACCATTTGGTGTAATAACCATTTAGTCTGATGGCATTTGGTCTAATAAGTATTAGCCATTTGATATATTGACTATTTGGTGTAATGATATTTTGGTCTATAACCATTTGGTCTTTAACCATATCACAACCAATTTCTTCATGGGAGTACCTTTGAAGTGACTATTAAGTAGCCGCGGAGTACCCACCCGCATGGGTACCACATCGCCGGCCGCAAAAGTGGGGGTAACCATCCACCTAGGTACACATGCAGTAGCTTAACCACTAGTCACACCATACGGGAGTACCTGCATGGGTACTCCCATGCAAATGAGCTTTGAGCTTTGTGTGATTATTTTAGTAATTTTATCCATTATTTAACATTTTGGTCACATAAAAAAAAAAAAAAAAAAAAAACCATTTGGTGTAATAACCATTTGGTGTAATAACCATTTAGTCTGATGGCATTTGGTCTAATAAGTATTAGCCATTTGATATATTGACTATTTGGTGTAATGATATTTTGGTCTATAACCATTTGTTCTTTAACCATATGGGTAGTTGTGGACTTCACCTGTAGAGGAGGGCAAGCTACCTGTACTTGGTAGCAGATAATAAATGTATGTTGTCAACACTCCTGCAGATTCCAATTTAGCCGTCTGATTGTCTTGTGGCCCTCCTCGATGATTTTGGAGTCCTCATTCAGTAACACATTGGTTTATAGCAGCAATGGGATGTTCAAATTCATGAATTGTTGGCTTATGTGTCGCACCCTTCGAAGACTTCCTATGTGCCCTGTCATAGACAAGCAGTATGGTCATCCATCTATTGCTTGTCTATAAAAAAGTGGCACTGGACTAGGGGTTCATTAAAATGAACAGCATGCACTGATGTAATGAAGGAATATAACTATATGGGCTTATATTGTTAAGTGTTTGTGTGTACACGAAATTACAATATAAACTACTACTTCTATTGTTAAGTGTTTGTTGTGTACACTTACAATAAACATGACTTCTATTGTTAAGTGTTTGTGTGTACACTTACAATATAACATAAATGGACTTATATTGTTAAGTTTATGTGTACACTTACCAATATAACAATGGACTTATATTGTTAAGTGTTTGTGTGTACACTTAACAATATAACTATGGACTTACATTGTTAAGTGTTTGTATGTACATTTTACAATATAACTATGGACTTATATTGTTAAGTGTTTGTATGTACATTTTACAATATAACTATGGACTTCTATTGTTATTGTGTTTGTGTGTACACTTTGTAGATTCTCAGCAAGATGAGTCCGGTTCATTAACAGATGTCTTAAGGATCCTCCCTATCTGGTCGTCTTTGCTTGCACTGTTTATTAGTAGCGTAGGTGTAGGATTTCTAGATCCATCTCTATCGCCACATCTAGCTGAGGTAAGCCATGAATCATTAAAGGCTGACTCAGAGATTTCCCGAGGAGGGCGACCTCAATTTTCAAACAAATTGTGTTTTTTGCATATACACAATGCTTGTCCATACTACTCACTGTGTGAAATAGCTAAGCTCAAATCGAAGTCCTTCATATAGGAAATCACAACATTGTTATAAATTTCCGGATCCTGAATTTTTGTTTTACACAGTAGCCTATGGCACTGTATACTACACATAAATGTTTACTGCATGGAAACGAAAAATCAGATCCATCTAAAACTTTGGAATTGGGCATTTTAGGTGACTATCTTTAGTTCTAGTTGGCTGTTTTTAATAAATACACAAAAAATATATTTCAAAGATATATGAGTCAACCTTTAAGGGGGGACAATTTTTTTCCACCAAAGCTGCTAAACTAAGTCACATCGCATTGTGCCTGAGGAAGACCAGTGGTATGGGTCGCAACATAGCGAGTTGCAAATGTAAGCTCCAGTATTTGATTCAATATATCAAATTATTTATTACTACTGGATGACTGAAAACATTCTTCTTCACATATCACTGATTTATTCAATTATTGTAAAGACCCCCAAAAAAGTAACGCAGCATGTCTAAATACCCCCATAGGTTGCAAAGCATTGGTCTTTGCACGAAAATATAAAATTATATCAATAGTTCGTTTTCTTCCGCAAATTTTGATACCCTTCTTGCCTCATTGCGATCAATATTGACAACACAATACCCATTATAAGAAAATCTCTCCCTTTTTAAAAGTTGCAATAAAAGGTATAGCCATATTGATTGCCATTCAGTGAAAGACTGCATTCTTCCTGTGAAGTGTGTGTGTTACTTAATGCATGGTTGTGTATTGTAACCTTGTAAACATGTCTTCAGTGTGACACATTTTCGTAAATGGACATTGTGTTGGCGATATTGATCACAATGGAGCAAGAAAGGTGTCAAAATTTGCAGAACAAAACAGACTATTGATATCATTTTATGCTTTTGTGCATAGACCAATGGTTTTGTAACTTATGGGGGTATTTAGACATGCTGCGTTACTTTTTTGGGGTCTTTAGATAGGTGTGCAGTGCAATGTCATATAGTCATGTGAGTGCCAAAAGGTTGTAAGTGTAATAGCTGCCATTTGTCCACTTTTTCGAAGTTCCGCACCCCCCCAAAATAAATCCTGCGTACGGCCCTGAATATGGCACTATTTTCCCGAGGTACTGGCTACGGGCCTATCACACCGAACCCGAAGGGTGAGGGGTGTTATACCAATTAAGGGAAAATAGTGTGCCGTATTTCCCAATATAAACCATATACCATAATATTTGTTTCATTATACCTCACTGTGACTCTGGGACGAGGTTGTAGGGAAATAGCATGCGTAATAGGAATCGGTCAATGAAATAGCATGATTTTGTTAATGAATATTCATGAGGTGTAATAATAAGTAATATGAAACATACTGGATACACAAGTGGGCAAATGCAGGTGCTAAGTCTGTTAGAAGGCAGTAATGGGCCTTAACTTGTGATTGGAAGAAAAGTATACTTAAAGAGACATGAGATTTCCAGAAAGAAGCGCCCTCAATTTTTTCGAACCCGGGTTTTTTGCATATTTGGAATGCTTTCCAATGTATTAGATCACACCTGAAGTGAATAAGCCGAATACGCCGCCTTTATGTAATAATATGATGATTTAGTACTTTCTGTCATGCACGACAGAAAGTCAAAGCACGGTGTTCTATGGGGACAGTTACGATATAGTCAGGCAAGTTCAAAACAAGGTTTGCTGTTTTCTTTTGTACTTGTTTGTCCAATAAACCTTCGAAACGTTCTTGGTAGGTGGTCTACAATCGATCCTGTGCAATTTGAGAGAAATTTGTATCCTAAAAAATCTCCTCATGTCACTTTAATAACATTGTACACCATACTCTTCTCTCTTCTAGTTTAATTTGTCACCATGGGCTATAGGGTTGTTCTTTTTCATCGGTAGTGGAATATATGCTGCCTCGTCACCAGTATTTGGCTATATTATTGATAATAAGGTAAGAAGACCTATTCAAACCGAGGCTTATACAAAATTTCAAAGGTATACAGTGTAAAATATTAAAGGGGCGTGTTCCGATCGCCTTTGGGACCCCCTGATTTACCCGGAAGTAGTATCGATTTTGATTCAGATGAAAGGCCGTATTTTTCTCATTGTCGTCCTGAAATTGGAGCCCTCAAATCCATTTCATTCCCAAGATATACACAAAAAAAACACCGTTTTAGTGGTTAACCATCAATATTAGCATAGTATTGAATAGGGCTTTGCAACATGCATTTCTTGCGTCTACCATCAAAACTGCAAGTTTATTTCCCACGGTACTTGATGGGGTGTATGTGCAAGTGCCATGCTCTCATATCAAGAAGAGAACACAATACATATAAATCAGAACAGGCACCTTTAACATTCAAAGGTTTAGAGTACACTAGTTTACTTACCAAAGTTGGTAAGAAATATGCAAAATGGATATCCAGCTGTTTTCAGTAATGCAAGGAAATGGTTGTACAGTGTGTCCCAATAAAAATGCAACAGTTTGTGCCAGCCACCATAAGTTTTGAACAGAAGCATGTGACTATTTGTTATTTGCTGTCAGGTAAGAAGGGCCTGTTAGCTAGGGCCCCCAAAAAATTGTTCGATTGTCCATAGACAGGGGCGGATCCAGGATTTGAAAAACGTCAAAATTACCGGGGGGCTGAAGGCTGAAATTTGTCCAAAATGGGCTGATTTTGCAAGGTTTTGCAGAATTACCGGGAGGCGCGCGCCCCCTCCGCCCCCTCCCTAGACCCGCGCCTGATAAATGACTTTTTAGAGTTGGGTCAGTCGGTCGGTAAAACTTTTTTTTTTTAATGTCAATAGCAAACTATTGAAACATGTTTGTTTGTATTAATAAGTTAATCAAACACTAAAAATCAAGTTGATTCTTACTAAAAAATGCATCTTTGTACATATGAAACCCAACTAACATGCTAAAAACTGTTTAAACATCATTTCAGAAAGTTAAAATTGAAAAAAAAACCCTTCTTAGGAATTTTTCAAAATTAGGGTCGGTATTCTTTTGCACAGTAAAAGGAAAAAAAAACTTTTTCCTGATTTTCAAAATTAGGGTCGGTCGGATGAGGACAATCAAACAATTTTTTTTGGCCTAATATCCCTGAACATTTCATAGCGACATAGTTTTTAAGATTTATGACTCGGCAATCAAGTAACCCGCAGGACCCATTTTACCAAAATCAGGAATTGATAGTCGCATTAAGGTGGGTGGTATTGAAGAACAGAATGGCAATACAATTTTGATTGCAATCAACATTTAATTGCAGAAATTTCTTGTAGAACAACTGTTATATGGCCTCCATTTTTCTGATTAAACTCTTAAAAAATTATTTTCTCAATTTTATTTGAGAAAAGGTTTCTCACGGGAAAAGCACTTTGTTTACTATAAAAGAGAGAAAGGGGAATACCCCTAGTTTGTTTTGCTAAGTGCACCTGTTTAGATTGCACAATAGGGGAAGTGGGGAATTCCCCAAGGATGCTAAACTTAGAAACTTGTTTATATTTTCAGATCAAAACATTGTAAGATCAGGGAATTCCCCCACAAAGTTATATTTGGAAAGTGATGTGATTCAGGTAAGTTTTTATGTGGATTTCAATTGGTCAGCTAGTGCAAGGGTTATGTTTATGCATGATTCTGTAGGTAATATCTATTTAGACTTGGGATCTTTGTGATGTCAGATATATATTATGGAGATTTGAGTTAGTCTCGCAGTCAGCAGTGCAATCCGCTATACAGTATGGGTATAGCTATGTATTATCTACAATAATGGTAGATTTGGTGCTCCACACAGTGCCAGGATTTTTATAAGTTAAAGGTGCCCGAGAAGATTGTTGAGGCAACTAAATATTGCGTCACATAGTAATTTCATATAGATTAGACACTCTATAGATTCTTACCTTGTATTATACGACACAAAAGTCTTACAAGAGAGAAAAAAGTGAGTTTCGATTGCTTATAATCAATGTAAAACAGAGGCCTGAATTTCGTATTTGCTCCTATACTAAATTAGAATTTCACAATTTTTTGTGACCAAAGAAATTTCCATCTAAATCCTGTCAGATGGGGATATTGTGATGGAAAGCTTTACAGCAAGCCAAAATCAGACGTCGCTTTTTTAGGGCACCTGATATGGAACTTCTCTCGTTGCACACCTTTAATCTATCCCATGGAGCAGAGTGCTGTAATTATTCTACTGTCGTCTTTGAAGCCGAAAGTGCTGGGATCAAAATAGGATTCCAACGTGTGGACAGATAGAAATTGTGTGATTATCTTGGACTGATATAATAACAATGTGGATTATGTCTTCGAGGGACTTAATTTAACCTTGTCGTCTTGAACTGCTGGACAAAAGTTATCGTCAGGACTGAGAAGATTCCCCATGGAATATACTACCTGAAGAGTTTAAATTATGTGAACTTGGCATACTGTCATTTTGGAGTCTTCGTTCGCTGTGAGGACATATCATCGTTGAACATGCAACTCCCTGTCAACATAGTATACTAGAAACTCTTATAAGTATAATAACTTAATTTTATTATATGTAATTGTGTTTGTGGACATACAAATTCCTTGAACAATCAGTAAAGATAATTCAACTGTTTATTATATATTATATACTTTAGATCATTTGTGCACAAGGCTCATTTATTGTGTTTGAAGGTATTTCTGACTTAGACGTCTACGAGACCGTCATAACACACTTCTACTGGATCAATAACTGCACTTATAGTAATATAGTAACAAAGTTTCAATCCGTTTTGTCCCCACAACCGGGGGGTGGCCGGATTCCACCTCACAGTTCGTAGCAATCGTCCCTTACTCCCTCCTTCCACTTCACCCCCGATCAATGCATCCCCCATCTCAACCCACCTTCCTACTCTCCTCCGCCACTTGCTCCTCCATGTCCTCTTTGGTGTCGGCCCCTCTTCCTCAAACCCCCACCTCAAAACGCAAAAGCCTTTTTTAAACATGCTCCTCACATCCTTCCTCAGCACTTTCCCATACCATTTACAACCTTCGCCTTTGCCAGTCGTCAGGCTACCGCTTCCAAACCCAACATCTCCATCAAATCCTCAGTCTTCATTCTTCCTATCCATCAATTTCACAAAGACCACACCATTGCTTCTCAACCATTGCTCTAACCATTGCTCTCTCTGCCCTTCAAATATCCCCATATCATTTTCACTGACACCATGTCTCGCTCCTATACAGAATCACTGATCTCACACAACTCTTGTACAACCATCCCTTTCATCTCCAAAAGGAAACTTCTCCCATACTATTTTTAACTAATATGATAAAACAGTAATTTATTTAGTGATAAAAATACATTTAAAGACTATATGAGATACTGGGATTAAGATAAACGATGACTAGTCATCACAACTACATGTTACATAAAATATAAATGCGTTGAGGTTGCAAACTCGCTGTTACCTTCTGGAACTTTTCTGAAAGTAACATGTTTTCAACACAAAACCCAATAAATATAATAATATCCATTTGTGTGCTGTCACAAAACTATGATGACAAGCTCTCAATTCAACATTATCTAATGGGAGCATACGAGGTGTTTGTTGGTCACATATTCCCATTTCAATCTTAGAAGTGGGTGGTTTAGTATTAGTTGTCATTACCAATGAAAACATTCATCATGTCAATATTTGTTTTGCACAGCAAGTCATTAAAAGAACAGTAATGGTGGTTTGACGCTTTATCATGCGGTTGTTATCATGGCTATTAGTTAAGTGCCGTCTTTTGTGTTAATTAGCCCTTGATTAGGTAAAATGGGTCCTGGGGGTTACTGATTTTCTGGATCATATCTTAAAACAAACAAATGTATTCTTCCGTATGGATCTTTTCAGGGACAATTAGCTAAGTCCTATCTTACCTCACAAAAGCAGGATTGAGCAACGATGAACAAGTAGTCGTGGGTTTGCCCCCCCCGCCCCCCTTTCAAACCGTGACGCGTATTATACTCTGGCTCATAATTTCTTGGACAGTTTAGAACCGACGCCTACTTCCCCGCCAAAACGGCGTGCCATCGTGTTGCACGTACACGCAATGATCAACGTGCACATTTGTTATGTCCAAGAAATTTGCCAGAGTATAATTGTCAAGAACTTGTTTTTTAATTGCAGCAGATTTATTTTCCTGGCTTAAAAAAAGCCAGGGGGGGGGGGGGGGGGGTTTGTGAGGCACCATTCCCTCTGTATGTGTGTCGATGTGTTCATATGTGTTAGGCTATTCCTGGATTTAACATGAGTTAAGGTGACTAAAAAGGTGAACTTGTACCAGATCCCATGTCCAAAATTTGACAAACCTGGTTATGTCTTAGTGGTGGATGCTAGCAATACCCATCACTGTTCATCATTTATTGTGCATTATTATGAGCAAATTGCCTATTTGCTTCCCTGCCAGGGGGATCTTGAGTTTTTTTTAAAATACTGTCATCTAACATGGAAAGTTTTGGACATTCTATGATTTGAGTGGACATGGTCAAGAAATTGAGTCCACCAGGTTTAATATTAATTGTTGATATGAAACAAAAATAAAGGGGTGGTAGATTCATGTGTGGTTGTGTGTGTTGGGTTAAAGTTTGGTTAAAACTTTCTCAAGTGCTGTGAATAGACAACCTAGGCAAAGATTTTTATGTCTGCGTGCTTGCGTAAGAACAAGCATGACCAGGGGATGTAAGAGAAATCTGTTACAGGTTTGGGCCATTCATTAAATACAAATAATGAATGTTTAGGAGTGCAATGGTAAGAATATTTTTGTCCCCGCCGAACAAAGTTCGGGACGGGAATATAAAATGGGCTACGTCCGTCTGTCCGTCCGTATGTCCGTCCGTATGTCCGTGATAAAAATGATTAACCCGGAAATTTGGGCATAGTCTTTTTTTGATGAGCTTAGAATAAGCCAAACCTTGGGATTTGTAGGAGGGGATACCCCTTACTCACCATGTAATCATTCCCCCAGGGTCCTCACTTGGGTCTGTCAGGGGGTTAAGGGGAAAAAAGGTCAAGGGAAAAGGTCATATTGACACAGAAAATGTCAACATTGTGTACAAGTATCTGGAGTTCCGTACGGGCTACGATGATATAACTTGGTGGAAAGAAGCAGGTTGATGCGTTCTCAACCTGATAGATTGTGGGGTTACAATATGACTAATTAAGTATCTAATTTGCATTAATTATGAAATTTTTCACGACAGGCTTGTGTCAGTTTTTCAGGAGTTCTGTAAGGCGATAATGATGTATTTGGTGGAAGGAAGCGGCTTGAGAAGTTCTCAACCGATTAGATTTTGGGCAAATTTTTTTTAGTTCTGGTAGTTACACGTGGGTCATTTCAGGTGCCAGCTGTTTACATTTCTGGAAAATGGAGAAAAAATACGTAAAATTCAATGTTTCTCCGCTTTCCAGGACCCCGTATGGGTTCCCAAATTTAAAATGTGGTCACATGATTTTTTCAAAATAGTGTTGCCAAATGGAGTAAATTATCATATTTTACTTTAAATTTAGTGAATTTTCAGGATTTTTGCAGATGAATTTTAGATTGCTTTTCAAGTTCTTTTTGGCCAGCTTAAGTGAGGGCCAAAATAAGGGTGACGTGGTGCAGTTTTTGTTGTCACTTAGTGATCGCGTTATTCGGCGGGGACATTTTACGGCATCGCGTAAAACGAGTTCGCCTTGTCATGAGTTGAAAGATGAAATGTTCCATTCAAACTGAGGCGTTAGCCGCGTTGAATGAAACAATTTCATCTTTCAACTCATGAAATGTGAACATATCTTTCCATTGCACGAATGAAAAACATTCATTATTGTTTATTAACATCTAAGTAGATCCTTGTCTTCTATTAAAGCAGGCTAGGCTGGACTATGGCTACGGCTAGGCTAATAAAAGCTAAGGCTAGTTCTAGCTGGGCCTGGGATACTCATACTCAGCATGCATGCTGTGCCGCTTGTCAAGTAGAAGGTGCTGCGGACCT
>JAMKCH010008222.1:0-61290 GCA_023653785.1 Ophioderma brevispina
GCACATCATTTTCCTATAGACTTCGTGCTCTAAAGAACGAAAGCAATGATAATTTCGAAGGTAGCATTCTCATATATTCAGATGTAGGCACAAACAAGGTTATTTATATCAATCTTAAGGTCTTCATCGCCAAGATAGTTATATTATGGATTGCTAAGTATCGCTAGATAGAAAATCTTAGGTAATGCAAAAGCCAGAGAATAATTGATGTATAGTTTCTTCCCCTGAAGATAAAAAAGGAAATTACAAACCCGAAGTACGCAGCTTTGTACAGATCCAAGTGATTCTAGCTAAACTGGGTCGTGGATTTGAGATTTAGGGCAAGAAAACAGTTCACGATACAAGGATATCACAGGGTGTTATGTGATAACAGATTATTAAAAATAATGTCAGGCCTCTATGAATCTAATGAGTTCTACAGTGCAACCAAGCGTGGATGGAAATTTAAAGGCGAGGTGATGAATTCTTTATTGCTAAAGTCGTTGAATTTTCCATTTTCAAAAATTGATAAAGAAATCGCAAAAATCATTTTAACAAATGGGACATTAGAATATTTCACCCTTGATCTTTCTCTCTTCCTCAATTTCCTATTTCTCTTACTCGGGGAAAACATATAATTTGTATAATGTTGCTTTAGTCACGCACACTACGCGTAACGTATGATAGTTAGGAGCGCATTTTGCCCTCAGGTGTTACTGGCAGAATGCCGAGTCCAATGACGGATAGATCACGCAATAGAAAACGCCCTGTACACGTTGATTGAAGATGGAGTTTTCCAATTAGAAACACTCTAAGTAGGCGTACAAAGAAGATCATTTAGTACATTTGCCTTTATAGGGGACTTTCCCAGGGTCAAATCAAAACGTTAACACGCTTCGCGCCCCTTTTCTACACGTGCATTCTTTATCTTTGTGGGATTCATTGCATTTAATGCTTGGCACCAGGGGTCTGGATCAGTCTTTGCTGCGCTGTTGGTGGGATATATGTAAGTGTATGACAGAGAAAACCAGGTGATATGGGAAAATTTTCGGAACATGAAGGTTGGCCCAAATCGATTCATTTTTTGTGGATAAGTGTACTTGATGAAATTATTATCACAGGCAAAGTTGGCCTGTCGACCCCCCCCCCCACCGTACTGAGATATTTATACCTACCCCCCATTAGAGGCCCCTGAGAGGCAAAATTAGTGAAGGCGTAAAAATGTAAGAAATCGGGCTAAGTACATAGCAATATTTTATTTTGCAGTTCAAGCACGATGTGTTTTTGTTTTCATTGTTTAGCCCTATGTTATCATTTCAAATAGCTTTTTATAATTATGATGGTATCCAAGAATTCCAGAGGGGGCTTTGGATGGAGACCCCCGTAAATGTCCTTTAAAAAAAATGCCCCCAAAAATGCAGTTTTTCATGCGATTCACAAAAATATACATCGTTCATTCTTATTTTTGTATTAGCACCAAAGGCGGTATTATTCCTATACCAAAAAAATAAATCGTTTTCTTGGCGATTGTTGTAATTGTTGTACATGATGTTTTTAAAAAATAGTGTTTCTAGAGAGTATTTGTTATCTTATTTAATTTTAAAATTGACACATACTGTATAATGCTAGAGCTTGGGTTTGACAGAATAAGAGTCAAGTACCAAATATTTGTTTGAAAGGTTTCTTAAATATTGAGCTTTTGGGTTAATGCTTGCTGTAATTACATTAACCCTCGTTTTCTTACCGAGGGGGGGGGTGTGATTACTCTCACCCCCCCCCCCTTCCCAGGTTTTTTTCCGGGCTTGCTAAAACCCCCTTTTTGGTATGGCCGAATTATTTAATTGAATTGTCAAATGCATTTTCCGTTCCTTTTCATCCAAAAAACACATCCCGGGGTAGGGTAGGTACAGGGTGATCCAAAGTGATGGACGGGGGGGGGGGGGGGGGGGGGGGGGTCACCCCCTTTCGGGAGAGAAAGTACCAACATGCCTGACAATCATGGAAACATCACAGGCACTTGATTTGGTACCAATAGATAGCTATGGTTCCCAATCTTTCAATTGATATCAATATGTATGGTACCAACAGCCTAGCATTACGTCACAGCAGTCATAAAAGTTAGCTGTTAGCCAAAAGGTAATTCATAGACACATAGGAGGAAATTCCAATTTTTTTGCCAAAAAGTTAGGAATACCAATTTGCGGTTTTTGACTCTCTACTTGATGGGAAATGACTAGTTTTTTTGATTATAATGAGAGCACTTTAGTTGCTATAATTAATGTTTTTGAGTCGATTAAAATTGCAACAAAAAAAAATTCCACCCGTAGATTCAGTATTTTATGACGTTCCTAAACCTATGACGTCATAGTGACGTCATAATGGGATGTTGGTACTTATTTTGATACAATTGAAAGAAGATCTCTAAGCTACCCTGTGGTACCAAATTTACAGGAGTCGGATGTTTTAGTAACGAAAATCACAGGGGGGTGGTACCCCCCGTCCCCATTCGAGAGTTTTGACTACAAAAAATGGCCTCTGGGTAGACGAGGGTTAAGACACAAAAAGTGTTACTAGAAAGTGTCACTTACAGATAGATATATTTCATATATTTCATCGACATCCTTTATTACAATAAAAACAGCGCTACCTGAAACGCATGTGTTGTCTGCCACTGAAGTTTGTGAATGGGGACAAAGTACATGGGGGATCATCAGAGGTCAATCTGTGACATTGCAGTGTGTGGATGGGGTCAACTATCATATGGGGTCAACAGAGGTCAATCTGTGTACAGCCGATGAGTCACCCATATGAGGTACACCCCATAGATATGGGCCAGCGGTTTCTTCAGACCTGTAGGAAAGTTCATGTCATGTGTGAAGAGTATGAGTGCAATTAAGTGCAAGGTTAACATTTTTGTTACCACAAACAGAGGACACCACAGACACACTACCAAATATATAACTACCAAAAATAATCCTTATGTGCGCTTACTTGCAGCCTACAAACACAAAAAGTAATTACATTGTCTTTCTCTTCAGTAAGACACCAATTTACAGAATTTAACTAGAATTCCGCGGTTCTCGGCTTCGTGCTCGCATATTCAAAGAATATAAGAAACTGTGAGCCGCTCCATGACCTTTCACCTTTGGCATTGACCTTTGGACCTCTTCAAACATATGAGGGAGTCCCATGGTACACCTCTGACAAAGTTTGGTTCCAATTGAAACTTCAACTTCACTGAGTTCATTTTACATTTTTAGCCTATTTTGTAACTTGACCTCACATGCCCTTTGATTCTGGCACATGACCTTGACCTCACCAAATATGAGGGATCTCATGGTGCAACTATGACACAAGTTTTGTTCCAATTGAAGTTCAACTTGTCAATTGAGGTCAATTAAAAAAAACACAATCTTTAAAAACTTAACATTTTGGTGACACACACATCCACACACACACACCCATCCACACACGCACACATACACACGCACAACGGATTGCTAAAAAGTAACCCTTTCATCAGTCCCTGTGAACTTTGACTCCAATCTGTTTGCACCCCACGTGGGCTTTGGGTCAGTGATTTTCTTAACAAGTTTGGTGGTCATAGCATGTCATTTCAGACAGAAGAAACAAATTTAGAATGTCAAAGAATGCCCTTACATTCAGTTCATGTGACCTTAATCCAATGTGTGTTAGCCCCATGTGGATCTTGGTCAGTGATCCTTCTGACCATGATTAGTGAACATAGCATGTGATTTAAGGTAGTAAAACATAGAACACCTCTTTAATCAGTCACTGTGATTTTTGACCCCAATCTGTTTGCACCCCATATGAACTTTGGGCCACTGGTTGTTATGACCAAATTTGGCTACAATCAGGCCAAACACATGACAAAAGGAGTGAACGTGCAGGGTTAATCTGAGAGGTGATAGGGTATGAATATCAAGAACTGTGAAGGCACAACAAATTGAATTTGACTTGTAAGCTTGTTGTATATTAACTTTTTAGGAGACGAAGCTTTTCCTGTACAAGCTCGAAATGTAGTTCATTGACTTGGTTTAAAAAATCCAGGTGTATAACCGGTATCCATTTCATTTAGTTGTGGGCACCCAGACATGTCAGTAGGAATATGCCAAAGACGCATAACCATTGGCTTAGGAAGATTTTCAGGATGGGGGAGTGGGGCACCGCGAGGCGCTGAGTGGGGAGGGTGGGCGAGTGAGAGAGTGAGGCAGTGGCGGCACCAGTGAAGGGGGACAATTTCCCTAAGTTTCCCACCCCCCCAGGCCAGAAGATAAATGACGCATTTGTGGCAAAAATCAGCGATTTGGGGCCAACAATCACCAAATTTGGGCAATTTTGGGGCTAAAATTTGTTTAAAATCTCAAACTTTGGAAGTTCCCCCTCCCAAAATTCACTTTTCCCCTTGTTTCCCCCCAGAAAAAAAGTCTGGCGCTGCCACTGGAGGAGGGAAAGCTTGGGAATTTGATGTTTTGGTTAAAAGTGTTAAAATTATTGGGGGGGCGCGGTCATTGGGGGGAGGTCAAAGGACATTCAGGTGTCACGGTCGTTCTATCTTGTGCATGAGCCCCCGCTTCCTAAGCCAATGATAACCATTAAAAGGTCAATTTTAAGGGTTCGAACTTTGGACACGAGCGCTCTATGGTACAAGAAACGATATTTTTGCGCGGTTTTCATTAGCAGTTTAATTAGTCAAATAGGAACAGTGGCCCTAAATAGGTTAACATAACATAACAATTAGCATTTGTATGGCGCTATTCCATCTAGATCACAGCGCAAATGACACAGCCACAAATTAGCATGGAAAAATGTGAGTCTTAAGATTACAACGAAATTGAGAGATATTGTCAGTTTCTCTTATAGTACGAGGGAGATTGTTCCAAGACTGTGGACCAGCGACGCTGAAAGACTTTTGCCCTACGACCTTGTTTGTTCTAGTTACATTAAGGCGGGTAATGTCTTGAGCAGAACGCAGAGTTCTTTGAGGAGCATATGGCGACAGCAGATTAGATAAATAAGCAGGAGCAGTATTGTTCATGCATTTAAAGACAAAAGACAGAGTTTAAATTGAATCCTTTCCCTTATGGGCAGCCAGTGAAGTTCTTGTAAGTGCCGTTGTTATATGGTCCCTCTTGGATTGGAGCATACCAGCCGTGCAACATTGTTCCTTCATCGTGAACCCTGTTCAATTCATATTCTGTAGCACCAGAAAAGTAAGAAGATTACCATAGTCAAGACGAGATAACAAAGCCCTGACCACACTAATGAAGAGTTTCTTTGTCCAAGTATTCCTTTATTCTTACTTATTTTCGTAACTGGAAGTTAGTCGATTGACAGAGACTGTATACCTTTTTTAGTCATAGTCTATTTGCATAAATGACACCCAGTTTCCGAACAGACTGCTTGGTTTCCATACGCGCATCACCGATTATCAGTGACACAGGGTGTGCATGGTTCTGAAGAAAATATGGTGATCCAAGTGTAATGAATTCTGTTTTGCTCTCGTTTATTTTAGCTTGTTATGAGTCATCCAGGTTTGCCTCAATCAACTTAGTGACTTTATCCCTCTGATTTTGAAAAGCAATAACGATCATTCTCAGTACCAGATTTACGCCATTTACGCTCAAATTTTCTTTCAAACGTCTTTCAACATTGGATATCATTAGTATACCAGGTTGCTTATGGTCCAGTAACTTAACTGATGACTTTGTTTTCAGGTTGTCCGAATTATGTGGTCAAAGAGTGACCCTGAATGACATTGTTACGGTTACCCCGCACATAAGGCCCTTGTAGCATGTAAATAAGTACCCCAATGTTAACTTCACTGCACTAAACACTAGACAATTTTTTTAACCAAGTGTAAAGACACCGCATGCACAAGATAGAGCGACCGTGACACCTGAATGGCCTTGACCTCCTCATCTTTTTATCCACCTTTTCTCAAGTATACCAAGATTAACCTGATCCATCACTGCACTAAAAAACGTTTTTTTTTACATTTTAAAATTAAAAGCTAAATGCACTGACAGAGGGAAGTGGTAGGGGGAATATGCAGCCCTTTAGACTCATTCGTGCCTTACTGCAGCCAGTTCTAGACCCCACCCCCCCCATTTGGAAAAGGGTTTTTGCCTTGGAAGCTAAAATTAGCCCAAATTTTTAATTCCATGGCTGCCATCCCTACCTGAAAATGGTGGAGTGGCCCTCCCCCGTTTTAAAATATTTTTGCTGCGAAAGAAGCTTTGCAAGTGATCGGGTTTCGGTGTTCTTCCGTCCATTTGTAACAAAAGAGCTACTGAGACATTCTCAAACAAATGCTATGAGGTGGTATGGTTTATGGGATACTTTAACTTCATGTTCAGAAAAAAAATACAGGAAAAATAATTAAGTTAATTGCGAAACGCAATAAACTGATTTAACACCAGGAAATGTTTTCTGATCCCCTTTGGGTTGCCATTTGCGTTTGCTTGGCAACCATTTGTGCTGCATCTTTTTGTCTTCTACAGCCAATCAGGATGCTGCATTTCAGGGAAAGCCATCCGGGTTTCTTGGAAACGGTCACTTCGCTATTTGCCACCGGGGAGTTTAGACGCTCTTCTTGGCTTGTTGAATTTATAAAATCTTCCCTCCCTCCCTCCCCAGCTATTCCCCAGCTATATTGGTTTCTTTTTTAAAATGAAATCCATTAGTTTTAGGAGGTTGATTTGTGATTTTGTTGAATATTTGTTCTGCTTGATAAATCGATTGTGAAAATGATTCTGACTCGTGCTGTGGGAAGGCGGCGGAACTTTGCAATCCCAACCTTCCTATGCGACAATTTTAAAGTCTTGGGAAATGATTAAGGCCAATATGCTTAACGATGTATGAAGTGTTGCCTGAGATGATAGAACTGTGCTTAAATGCATGTGTTGTACGTATATTAGACATTGCAACTTTTTTGTTCTGCTGGGCCTATATATGTCGGCGTATATTAAGTCCATTTATTGTGTACAACTCACCTTTTCTTGAACTGTAGCAGTTTTAAGGTTTATCATTTTTTGAATAACGGTACACGCACAGCGAAAATGTCTGCAGCAATTTGCTCGTTCAATTACCAGCGCATACGATACGCTAGATTCGATACAGAAAGCGGCGACTCAAAACCGTGTACAACTTGCCAATTTTTATTAAACTGACACTATTTATGGACCCAGAATATCGTTCAGAATACTAAAATAGATACCGGTCTTTGTTTCGGCACGACTACCAGTGTTGATGAGGGACTACGTGTTCATGCTGATGGATGGATGACTGGATGTCTACACGGACGGAAGACCTGGCGAAAGCTAGTAGCAAAATCCTACCAAGAAGAGCAAATAAGACATCTGAAGTTACAGATGGTAGACATGTGTGAAGCTGCTGCAAGTAATGACAAGGTCTACAAGTGTGTCATCAATCTGACTGGAAAGAAATATAACACCAATACCAAAGTCAAAAGAGAGATGGGACACAAGTGAACAACACCTTTCAACTGTTGGGTGAATGGAAAGGCTACTTTTGTGACCTCAATGCAGATCTGCCAGATTCATTGATACCAACATGTCCTGCATCATTTGACCTTATTGACACCTCTCCTTTTACACAAGACGAAGTGTCAGATGCCATAAATAAGCTGAAGTGTGAGAGGGATACAGAATGTGATAATGCAATACAGTACTAAGATATGGAGGCGAGTGCATTCGAAATATCGTACATGACATCTGTCAGCAAGTCTATTCTACAAAGACAGTTTCTTGCAAAACAAATATCATCATTCAAGAAAGGCAACCTCATAGACATGAGCAACTATAGAGGAATAACGCTGATGTCGATTGCGGCCAACTTCTACAATAGACTTCTTCTGAACAGGATCAGACCAGTAGTACATCCCCTCTTGAGACAAAATTAAACTGGATTTAGGAAGGTATAAATTGTACCGCAGGATTATAGAGGGAGCCAAATATCAGCAACTTCCTCTGTATATCACTTTCGTCGATTTGTGCAAAGTCATTTGAATTCATAGACATGAGATGAAGTTTGCCGTACCCCATCACTATGGGATTCCGTCAGAAATAATGTAAGCAGTTCGTATCCTATACGACAATTCGAGGAGGCAGTACTTGTCGATGAACTTCTAACCGACACCTTTGAAGTGTACTACAAGGAGTTTTTCTAGCCCCCTTCCAGTTCATCATTACTATTGCCTTCATCATATTCCAGCCCTGATTTTGGATTTATCACCCACCCAAGAAAATCCTATAGACAGCCTGCCCGCATCCTAAATAATCTCGATTTTGCGGATGACATTGCTTGAAAGTTCACTCAGTAGACCCCAGGAGCAGTTGAAGTGTCATCGTGACAATGCAAAAAATGTTGGCCTAAAGATCATTTTCTGCTGGAGCCGGAGACGACACTCTTGATGGAGAATTCATCACAAAGGTGGGTCTTGCGTATGAGGCAGTAGCTAAATATGTTGTAGAAGGTGGAGCCAGCTCACTGTTGATTGGTTGGGGTTTGTGAAGTCTATGTCCACCGGTGGGCGAAAGGTAGGGCACTCATTGAAAATGTGATCCGCAGTTTGTGATGGAGAACCACATTGGCAAGCTGGAGATGGTCGCATATTGCTGTTGAAGCGACCGACTCCTGTGCGAATCCGGTTTAAGGTGACCCATTCCTTAAAGATTACTACCAGGTGGTAGTTCTGTCATAGGTGTAATAGTGTGTTGGTCTGGTCTTGAAGTATCTAGCCAGGCAGTATTCCATGTCTGTAAGATGTTGAATGGGGAGCTGGAGAGTTTAGCAGCGTGTCGACGAGAAAGGTCGACGTCGAAAGGTCGACGAGAGCACAATCTCTGTCTGCCGAGCTGGTGTGATTCTTTGACAGTATTATGCAGGAGGTGCTTGTTGTCCAGCAGAGCCTTATTCACCAGTTTGTGTGTGGTGTTCTCACCGAAGCACTGCAGGTGCAATGCCTGAAAGCACTGGCAGAAACTCAGATGGAGTGGGACGGAGGCAACCAGTAATGGTTCTCAAGGGCTCGTTGAGGGCTCGTTGAGTACTGTGTCCAGCTTCTTTGTGTTAGAGCTGTGGCACCATGCTGGGGCGGCATATTCAGCAGCGCTGTAGACCAGAGCCAAGGCGGTGGTGCGAAGAGTCGGTGGGCTGGCACCCCTTGAGGATCCAGCAAGTCGGCACAGGGGGTTATTCCTTGAAGATACCTTGGCGCATACTGACTGGAGGTGCTGCCGATAAGTAAGCTGCCGGTCAAGCTTCACTCCCAGATAAGTTGGTGTAGAGTTGTATGGCAGAGGCGCTCCATTGAGGTTGATTTGAAGCTGGCGATGAGCCTCTTTGTTGTTGAGATGGAAGGCAGAAGCGGTGGTCTTGGCTTCATTCAGCTTCAGTCTCCAGGTCTTGAGATATGCTGCAAGTAGGGCCATATCTGCAGTAAGTGTACTTTCTACTTCTGTCCAGCTGCTGTCCGAGTGGACAAGATCGTCGGCGTAACCATATTGTTTAGATGTTGTTTGAGGTAAAAAGTTGAACAGCATGGAAGCCAGTACAGATCCTTGTGGTACTCCGTTCCTCAGACGGCGCAGGTGACTACTCTGCCCATCACTGGTCTTGAGAATAAAGCTACGGTTTGCAAGCATGTTACAATATGAATTGCACAAGGTGACGATCCGGGATGGTCCTGAGAAGCTTGAGTGTCAAGCCCTGGTGCCACACGGTGTCGTATGCTGCAGTAAGGTCCACCAAGATGACGCCTGCCTTACGACGCTTTTATAAGCTTTCCTCAATATCATTTGTGAGTTTAACAATCTGGTGGACAGTGCTCCGGCCACGGCGAAATCCTGCTTGTTCGTCAGGCAGATGGGATTCGACGACGGTCTCCAGCCGGGCCAGGATCATCCTCTCAAGGAGTTTGAAGGAAAGACACAGTAGTGATTATTGGGCGGTAGTTCTTAGGGTTGTCGACAGGCTTGTTTGGTTTGGGGAGAGCGATGATAGTAGCCCTCCTCCAGATCTTGGGTAAGGACTGGTTGGTACGGCAACATGTGTAGAACTACTGGAGCCATTCAAGACATCTTTGGCCGCATTGCATCAGGAACTCCGCTGGTATGTTATCAGGCCCCTGGGCCTTTCCACTCTTTAGTTGGCTAATAGCAGAGGTAAGCTCATCTAGTGAGAAGGATGTTGAAAGTGACCCGTCCACACCGGGGGCTCGACGAAGTTTGGTGATCTCTTTTTTAAAGAGCGAATGTGTTCCTTATCAATGTCCTTGAAACGACCATTTGCGAGGAGTGCTCAGCGATTGAGTTGGCAGATACTGGACATTTCGATGGTTTGGAAATTCTGCCAGTGAGGCGGTTTATTGTCTTCCAGGCCTTCCTACTGGAGTGAGTGAAGTCGAGTGAAGTCCAAGCAGTCTGTCATATCTGAAGCCTTGGGTGACGCTTCTTCCCATTCCTCATCCCAGGATGGGATATAAGTGCGACGACAGCCAAGTGGGATGGTCTTCTTTGCTCTATCAAAGAGTTTACACAATGCTGTGTAAGAATTATCCAGGTTGGAAGAGGATATTGTCGGGAGAATCCACTAGGTTCTTAAACTGGTCCCAGTCTGCCTTGCAGAAGTTCCACCATTTCAGTGGCTTTGTTGGTACAGGCATAGCAAAACTCTTCTGAGCGATCAGAGATGGTCTGTGTTGGGACTTCGGAAAGTGGTCGAGAACAGTACGATGAAGAGAGATGGGTGACAGTACATTGCTAGGCTGATCAATAGGGACATTGAACTTACTCCAAGATATATCATCCTCACTGCCCGGGGAAAGCTATGGAGACGGATTGTGACCAACTGTTCCGTAGCCGATGGATGATAATGATGTGTTTTATATATCGAAAGAGCTTTAGCCATGCAGCATGCAGAAAGTATTTGTTTTAAAAGTACACTATAAATATATCTGAGTGGAAACTACCGTCATACGTGGGCTTGGGTGACATGCCTTAACCCAGATGAATGCATGTAGTACCTTAATTCTGCTCGATAACGAGGGAAATGGAGGCCCAACGTTTTCATAGAAGCTCTTGACGCTAGTTTACCCTTTTCCTTTTAGCACACGAGAGGGACGATCCAAATGGAGTGGTTACCATCTACCTTGCTAAGACGAGTGAAAAAGTCACTGCAACTACCATAAATTCTACACGCTGTGGACAAAACAAATGACAAGCTAGCTGAATGATCGTGATTTATTGGTCCTCTTGACTTTCAATTTCTCAGACACCAATCCATTATTCATTGTTGGGTAAGGTCTGTGGGTGAAATCGATATGATTGCCATCTGATGGCTATTCGGAAATATGATTTAATGGAAAAGGGATAGTATGACAAAATGAACACGTTTGAATTGTTAAACCGGCTAGGTACGAAATGCAAAAAGGGTATGTTCCATAATATTTAATTTAAGGTATTATTCATGTTTCTGATATAAAAGGCTTGTTTTCGTTGAAAATTAGACTAAGGCAATCCTACTTATTAAAGGAAGATATCTGTTGACCTTCATTACGCAAACAAAAGCCTCGAAAGACGCTCTACAAGCGATTGGGTTTCTTCTTATCCCTTTTTCGTCCATTTGTAACAAAAGAACTTCCGAGACATTCTCAAACAAATGCTCCTGGGCGGCACCGGCATGGGACTACTTGGTAACTTCATGTTCAGAAAAAATACAGGAAAATAAATAATAACAATTCCATATTTAAAATAAAATCAAATAATAATAATAATATTAACTAATAACATTTAATTTTTATAACGCGCGACAGATCCACCGAAGTGCTCAAGGTGCCGCTGTGGCGCGCCTTAGCTGCTACAACACAACAAGTAAATCCAGAAGGACAACAAAGGCTTTATGAGAAGAAGTCCGATTTTAGATGCAGGAAAAACCGAAGCTATCGGAGAAAACCTGCGAGGATGGGCATTGATATTGATCGGCAACCAAATTCACGTACGACACTTCCTCCGCAGGGAATCGAACCCACGCCGCATTGGTGAAAGGCGAGTGGATGAGCCACTACACCAACCCGCCCCCCCCCCAAAAAAAAAAACACTCAAGAAAAGATTCTTAGAATTCGGAAACCGTAATGGAATAAACCTGTGCTTTATTCCGTGAAGGGTTTCCGAATTCATGAGTGTCAGAAAAAAGTGTGTCAGATGGGTCAGGTTACGGAAACTCCCGTAAAAATTTGCTGGTGTCAACTGCCTACCCTATACAAAACGATAGGACAACGGGTTACATTATTGATACGATACATGACATGTATATTTCACACTATCGCATTAGAAATTATAAATCATAAATCTACATTGGCGACACGGGTATATCTAACATAATTGCAGGGTCAAAACTCAAAACAACATATAGGAACTGAGTGATATTTATTTATAACCGTCAAATTCTAGATGGGGATTTTTCGCGAAGGTTCTTTGCTCATAATCTAAAGGATCAACGTTTTCATATCATAAAAACATTAACAGCTAGTCAAACAATATTATTTGTCAGGTACTCATGATATATGATAGTTTGAATTTTCAGAAAGGGGTGTTAAGACCTGGTTGCAACATCCCTAAGGCATTGCTAGTATACGTAGATCAAGTTAACTACATTATGTGTTTTATGCTAACTAGTCGTTACACTGTAAATGTGGTTATCTCAAGTGCCTCAGGATAGCTAGCTTTAACTCAATACATAAAATTATAGTATGGTTTGGAGTACACTTCACAGTATCTAAACCAACATCGTATCGTTTGTCATATGTAGACGGTCATGAGGTCTCTACTGCATAACAAAACCTTCTGTGAGTGTGAGGTTTGACGAAATCATTTGAGCTACAAATAACACAGAATAAAAATACTGAAGATTGGTGTTGACCAAAAAAGTCGGTTGGAAAAGTAAAGTGGCAGATATTTAACCGCTGCTGACCTAAATAAAAACCCACATATTTGAAATTGAAGCTCATCGTGCAACAGTACTACCAATGCCTGCGATTTGTAAGTCGGTATGGTAGATATGTGCAGACCTTGGATATATATTTATGTTTCTCATCTCATCTGTTCTCTCTGTATTATTACCATCTTTCTACATAAATCGGTATATATCTGCAGAAACGTTAAAATATGTGAGGTGGCCGAAGATTCCCACGTAAAGATTCAGCTTCTGTCGTCCGTTGTCTAATTCTAGTATCATGATAATCATTGATTTTGAAAATATGTGCCTTATTCAGGAGGCTTATTAGAAGCTGATTCCATAATAAAGGATATTTGGGATAGGATACAAAAAGACCCCATGACGTGGGCTTATCGTTCAGGTATAACAAATTCATGAGATAAGGTAGGTAAACTTATTATGTACACATAATCAATGAATTTAAAACTATCACTTCCTAGTTTCTAAGAAAACAACTTACTCAAAGGAAGTTTCAGTCAAAATTGCACCATCAAATGCGTGTGAATTCTAAGCAAAATTAATGCAATAAAATAGGATATTATCATAAGCTCTTGAAATTAGGTGCAAATCAATGATCTTAAAATACATTAGAGGGAACAAAATGACCCAAATTTGTTCCTTTTTAATTGCTAATTGCTAATATTTACTAAGATTAGACTAAATTAACCCATAATAACTATTCTTCACTCTATTATAGGTATTCTTATTTACAAAGTAATAAGACACAATTGAGCGTGAGTTATCATTCTGCTGGTTCAAAATAAACATAATTTTTGTTCCTGATCGTTTGTATGATTTAGTTACACATAGAAATATATATGCAACAGTTTGTTCCTGATGTCTTGCATGATTTAGTTACATTTTGACAAGGTATGCCCGTCAGTGTATATGTCTAGGGACCCATGCTGATCATCTCTAAAACGAAGCGGCGGACCGAAAGTTAGACAATTGCAATAAAAGGCTAAAAACCATGTGCAAGCGTTAAAATGCAAGAACCGAAAACCCAAATACGGGTACCACGGTACGTCTCTTAAACCCCCTGCTTTACCAAGTTCCCTACATTTCCCAGGTTGGATTCAAAAATTCTGATTCAGCACCCTTCAAACTATAGAAAAAAACATCTTCAAACCTTCCCCAAACTTCGACAATAGGGTTCTCATTTATAACCCTACTATAACAGCCAACTTAGAATATTGCTTGAGAAAGATTTCCAGATCCCTCTCTGTTAACGCTTCACTGACTTCCACCAAGCGCTCTTAGGAGCGATCAAACGTTACGTTATTAGTGGTACGTAACATTGATTCTCGAAGAATAACTGATAGAAATAACCAACAAAAACCATATAGGGAGGGGGCAAACCCTAATATTCCATTGCAAACTGACATCTCATGCTATAAAAACGTGCCCTATCTGGGTAGCTTCTATGGACCATAAGTAACATTCCTAGGGTGGACACGTTTTTCAATCAGCTGCACGGGGGGTGTTACGAGGGGGTCAAGTTACTATGGGGTAATTGACTAGGTAATATTTTACAGGAGTATACCTTCACATACTGCTGAATATGCTTGGTGAAAACAAACAATACAATAAAAATGAGCAGATGGAAAATCGTATACACTTGTTAGTTAATATACCTAAAGTATTTTGGTGGTGGATTTTCTATACCCCGGAAGTATTGTTCTTCAGAGTCTGCTTTGACAACGTCAAAGTCTAGCCAAAGTAAGAGTCGGCGTGAACGTGTTGGATATTAGTTGCTAAGTGATGTACTTAACGAGTGATTCAAAAAGATGGGAGAGAAGAACAGAAAGAATGGGAGGCATGTATGTAAATATAAGCAACACTAAATATGCCCTGAGGGCACTTGGCATGCGCAAGAAACAAGAAAATAAGTAACGCGAAAAGATGATTGGTAATTGAACCTGGGAAATGAATCGGGCTGTTCAAGCAGTGGTACGCGGGTCTGTGTTACTCTGGGTGTCACTTAATCCCAGTTCCGTGCCATCACAGCATGGGCCTCACTGAGACTTCAATTTAGTGCCTCGGGTTTGTAGATACTTGTTTGAGTCCGTTGCGCAGACTCTGTATGTCAATAGTGTGTGAATAAGGGCAAGGAGATTGATACTGCGATGACACTTTAGATTACTCTAGTGACGCTGAAGAAGGGGCACACGTGTTACAAGTGTAGCAGGAACCGAACGCTCAATTTTTCTGGATGTATCTGTATACACAAGGGAAGAGATAAAAACAAACAAAATGTGGAACGTAGAAAACTTAGGAAAAGAATGAGAAGAAAATAGAAAGAGCAAAGCGGCAGTATGTTTAAAATTCAGTTGCACATTCATTGAAAACGGGATGTTCCTTCCCATGCGATTTCTCCTGAAGTAGATGTTTACCTTCAATGGAATATAAACAGAATCATCAACAATTCTCGTATTTATTCTTCCTTACATTTCACTGAATTCCAAGTATGCTTGTCATCTCTTAACATTACTTCCAATGACGAAAGTGTATAATCAAAGAATGTTGTAATCTACAATGGCTATAAATTATTTATAGCACGTGAAGCACTATGCACAATGCTATGACAGGGGAATGGCATTGTTGTAAACGAGTGGTTGTTTTAAGATTATGGCGTAATCCCATTTCTGTTTTATCACAATGTGTCGAGATTGTATTTTTTACAATTATTGATGTTAGAGATATTAAACTATAATTTTAATTATATCCAATATACCAAAGTATACTGCTGTAAGGGGGAAAGAAGGTCACATGAGGTCACCCACATATGGAAGACTACACAAGGACCATTGTATCCTAGTGTCATGAAAATCGATCGACATAATGTAGATACACCAAGCAATTTTTTTATAATTCTCACCTTTTGGACCACAAAGGTGACATGAGTTCACCAAGGTCACATGAGATCACCAACATGTGGGACACTACCCAAGGACCATTGTACCCAAGTAACATGAAAATCGATCTACATACATGTATGTGGATACACCAAGCAATTTTATAATTCTGGTCTTTTGGGGCCACAAAGGTCACATGAGGTTACAACGGTATCATGAAAATCGATTGACATATGTGCATACACCATGCAATCTGTCCATTTTGGGGCCATGACCTCTAATGACCTGTAGATGACCTTTGAACCTAATCGTGAGAGGGGTAACTGTGGGGCACAATCCAAGGACCATTACATGTAAGTTGCATGAAAATGTGTGCATGTATGTGGAAACAAAAAAAAAAAAAAAAAAAAGCTGTAAGGGGGAAAGAAGGTCACATGAGGTCACCCACATATGGAAGACTACACAAGGACCATTGTATCCTAGTGTCATGAAAATCGATCGACATAATGTAGATACACCAAGCAATGTTTTTATAATTCTCACCTTTTGGACCACAAAAGTGACATGAGTTCACCAAGGTCACATGAGATCACCAACATGTGGGACACTACCCAACAGTTCGGGCCGACTGCCGGATCAGGCAATGTTGCCGCAGCCGGCAGTATATTGCCAGTTCAGGCAACATAAAAACAAGCATCCCTGCAGAATTCGGAAACCTTAAACGATTCTATTGGATGGGGATTTTATATTTTTTATGGGGAAGTCCATATTTTACCCATGACAATGTATGTTATGTCGCCAAATTTTCACCCAGGACCAACAATTTTCACCTTGGGGTTGTGTAAAAATTGGAAAATTCAAATTTGTCACTTTTTTACTTTTTATTGAAATTTTAGGTTAAAATCGTTTTTATATCACAAAATATTTTTTTTATTCGTAGTTAAACATTTGACGAAATACTTTGTTTACAATCACTTTCTATATCTAAAAATCCCATTATTAAATTAACTTACCAACTTTAAATTTACCTCGCTTGCAGTGCATTGTGGGAAACAACACTGCCGGTTCCGGCAACACATTGCCGGCTACGGCAACATTGCCGTATCCGGCAGTCGGTCCGAACTGCCCAAGGACCACTGTACCCAAGTAACATGAAAATCGATCTACATACATGTATGTGGATACACCAAGCAATTTTATAATTCTGGTCTTTTGGGGCCACAAAGGTCACATGAGGTTACAACGGTATCATGAAAATCGATTGACATATGTGCATACACCATGCAATCTGTCCATTTTGGGGCCATGACCTCTAATGACCTGTAGATGACCTTTGAACCTAATCGTGAGAGGGGTAACTGTGGGGCACAATCCAAGGACCATTACATGTAAGTTGCATGAAAATGTGTGCATGTATGTGGAAACGCAGACGGATAGACAGACAGGCAGACACGCACTACCAAAGCAATCCCTATGTGCTATACAGTATAGTAAGAGCCCACTGTAGCATACTGATATCTTGTTTACCATTTTTAGCCTAAAATTAACACCAAAAGTTATTATTGGAATTTTTGGACCACCCTGTAAAAGACACATTACGGTTTTATAATATTCTGTAAAATTATAGAGTTCCGTTTGGCAGAACATTTTCAAAAACGTCAATGTGCAGCAGCAGCAATTTGCAGATAAGCAATTAGAATATTTGATCCTCACTTTTTTGTTGCAAGCGTGCGCAATTCAGTGTGTTAGGGTTTTGTGGTATGTGTGTAGTGTGGGGAGAGTGTGTGTGGGAAGGTGTGGGGATATGTGAGTGTGTAAATTACTCTGTGACATTTTGTACATACATCAGAAATTGCAAAGCAAGACTGTTGTAGCTTAAATAATAAAGTGAGTATCATAGGCGTACCTACACACTTGTCCAAGTTGTGCTGAACCTTATTGATAATGAAAAATAATATTGGCCCTGAGTAAATTTGAAATTCAATTGACCTAGATACAGGTGGTGGAACAATCAATCTTGAGTCAGCTAGAAATTGAACATGAGCATAGCGTAGTAATATACTGTTGCACATTGATAAAGTAGGTTTTCTGTAAGAAGATATGAAATGGTTTCATCGATTTATTCTTTAGGGTTGAGTCCTCGGTTGTGATAACCTGAGGGTTTGGCCTACATAATTTCATAATGATTGGGACGTTTCACCCTGATCAGCTAATGACCAGCCGCAGACGTTCAATTTCTTTTCAAAGATAAAGGCTAAAAATTAGGTCGCACAGTATGGCACATCGCAGCAGATTGCCCAATGGCAACAACATTTTGAACAGAATGTAAAAAGTACTAAATCCTGTTTTGAGCTTTCAATATTTTTGAAAAACTCATAATATGTGTATTTCTAAAATGTAACTTCACATTGACGTCAATTTGGCCATAGGAGAGTTGATTTCATTGCATATTTGTTTTCGACATTTTCCTTACAATATCTAGGGTAATACGAATGTATTACATCAATGCATTTCCTTGCCGTGCGAAGCAACCAACAAAATCTGCAATTGTTCATGAGGTAAAATGGAAATGTCATTTATTTTGTTAAGAGCTGAAAAGTTTCCTGCAATTGGGTTAGTTCTGAATATGAGGCAATAGATAATAGGTTGGACGTCTTGTTTTTCGCACCGAATAAAGGGTTTATGATATGCCATATAAGGCAGATTGTATTAAATTCCAGCAAAGTGGAAGATCTTCAAACACAAGCTAACAGGATCAACACACTACAGCTATTTTTACACGAAAATGTCCACTTGTTGGCGCAATTATGGATGTTATTGTATCTGACTGGCTGTCGAGTATTGCCATTATCTTGTTAATCTAGTTTATATTTGGACGTATTGATATCTGTTAAAGCAACAATACGCGATTGCATGAGTCCAAGCAACAAGTGTTTTTCTTATCGTCTATGAAAAAAGTACAAATGTTTTATATCAATTTGATAGAGTTCATTCATATCATAATATTTATTGCACCATAGACTACAGTAGTAACTGTGCCGAAAAGTAGTAATAGAGTGGCAAGTACCGCTTTCATTTGCAAAATCACTAATGAGGCTGGTTATTCATTCGCATGCTCTTCGTGGGTAAGTAAAAGAGGAGGTACAGTGTTCTTCCCATAATGCATTTCTTCCAATACAAGTTTTTCACTGGTTGTCACATGAATTGATAATGACAAAAAGTACTTCAATTGCAAGATTGGGATGAGTCCTGTTCATTTTGTCGCTATAAATTCATATGACGACCGGTGCAAAAATTGTATTGGAAGAATTTTCCTATCGACTTCTTTCTCTAAAGCATGAAATTAATGATAATTTCGAAGTTAGCATTTTGGACTTGCCGAGGCCAACAACGGATAGATTTTCCAATTAGAAACAATCTAAGTAAGCGTACAAAGAAAAATCCATTTAAGATACATTTGCCTTTTTGGGGACTTCCCCAGGGTCAAATCAAAGTGTTAACACGCTTCGCTCGCCGTTTCTACAAAGTTGCATTTTCTATTATCTTCGTTGCATTTGCTTGTGCACCCGGCGCCTGGATCAGTCTTGCCGCGCTGTTGGTGGAGGTATATGTTAAATCATTTTGAGTATTTGTATGAAGCCTATTAATCCTGATTTGTGCTGTGAGAAGACGGCGGAACTTTGCAATCCCAACCTTCCTATGGGGACGATTTTAAAGTCTTGGGGAATGATTAAGGCCAATATGTTTAACGACAGCATGGTATTTGTATGTAGTGTTGCCTGAGATGATAGAACTGTGTTTAAATGTGTGTGTTGTACGTATATTAGACATCGCAACTGTTATATTTCTTAGTTAAACCAAAGTTTTAAATCCGGTTTTGTCCCCGTCAACGGGGGTGGCCGGATACACCTCACACTCAGCAATACTGCTGTGTGAGGATTTATTGGAGCAAAAGATACGGCGGTGGGCCTAGCCTTTGGGCAACTATGCCCACCATACAAGGCAGCATGTGCTGGATGACCGCTAAGCTCTCCAGAGCTGACGCCCTTGTAGGTAGATCTTCTTTTTCATTCTACCAGGGTAACCAGCTACCCTCCTCATCAGATTTCCTTAGAAAATCGATGGGGGTGACGGTTTAGCCGCCGACAACTCGGCCCTGGGACAGGTAGTACTGGTTACCAGGATACCAGTAGCAGGCCCTCATAGGAAACCTGACCTGACATTTATGTTAACTGTTATATTTCTGCTGGGCCTATATATCTTGGCGTATATTAAGTCCATTTATTGTGTACAACCCACTTTTTCTTGAACTATAGCAGTTTTTATGTTTGTCATTTTTGAATAACTGTACACGCACGAATAACGGTAAACTCAAAGAAAGCGGCGACTCAAAACCGTGTACAACTTGTCAACTTTTGGCGTTTTTTTAATTTTTTTTATTAAACTTACACTATTTATGGACCCAGAATATCATTCAGAATACTAAATTAGATACCGGTCTTTGTTTTGGCACGACTACCGTGTTGTTGAGGGACTATGTGTTCATGCTGATGGATGGATGACTGAATGTCTACACGGACGGAAGACCTGGCGAAAGCTAGAAGATGACTTGCCAAAATCCTACCAAGAAGAGCAAATAAGACATCTGAAGTTACAGATGGTAGACGTGTGTGAAGCTGCTGCAAGAAATGACATCAAGAAAGGTCTGCAAGTGTGCCAACAATCTGGCTGGAAAGAAAAATAACACCAAGACCAAAATCAAGAAGAGCGATGGGACACAAGTGAACAGCACCTCTCAACTGTTCAGTGATTGGAAAGGCTACTTTTGTGACCTCCTCAATGCAGATCTGCCAGATTCATGTATACCAGTATACCACCATATCCTGCATCATCTGACCGTCCTATTGACACCTTTCCTTTTACACTAGACGAAGTGGGAGATGCCATAGATAAGCTGAAGTGTGAGAAGGCTGCAGGATGTAATAATGCAATCACCGCTGAAGTACAAAGATATGGAGGCGGGTGCATTCGAAACATCGTACATGACATCTGTCACAAAGTCAATTCTACCAAGACAGCGTCTTAACAATGCAAAACAAATATCATCATTCCTTTACCAAAGAAAGGCAACCTCATAGACATGAGCAACTATAGAGGAATAACGCTGATGTCGACCAACGTCTACAATAGACTTCTTCTGAACAGTATCAGACCAGTACTACATCCCCTTTTCAGACAAAATTAAACTGGATTTAGGAAGATATAAATTGTACCGCAGGATTATAGAGGGAGCCAAATATCAGCAACTTCCTCTGTATATCACTTTCATCGATTTTTGCAAAGCATCTGACTTCATAGACCGTGAGATGAAGTTTGCCATACTCCGTCACTATGGGATTCTGTCAGAATTAGTGTAAGCAGTTCGTGTCCTATACGACAAATCGAGGAGGCAATTCTTGTCGATGAACTTTTAACCCACAACTTTGAAGTTTCAAGTGGTGTACTACAAGGGGATGTTCTAGCTAGCTCCCTTCCTGTTCATCATTGTTATTGACTTCCTCATACCCTAGCCCTGATATTGGATTTATCACCCACCCAAGAAAATCCTCTAGACAGCCTGCTCGCGTCCTAAACGATCTCGATTTTGCGAATGATGACATTGCAATGCTTGAAAGTTCACTCAGTAGACCCCAAGAGCAGTTGAAGTGTCATTGTGACAATGCTAAAAATGTTGGCCTGAAAATCAAAGTCAGCAAATATAGAAGTAATGTCATTTTCTGCTGGGGCAGGAGACCTTACTCTTGATGGAGAAGTCATCAAGAAGGCGTATGGCTAGGCTGATCAATAGGGACGTTGAACTTACTTCAAGATAAAACATCCTCACTGCCCGGGGTAAAAATATGGAGACGGATTGTGACCAACTGCTCCGCAGCCGATGGATGATGATGATATATTTAGTGTTTTATATATAGAAGAGCTTTAGCCATGCAGAAAGTACTTTTTAGAGTACTCTATAAACATCTGAGTGGAAACCACCCTCATACGTCGGCTTGGGTGACATACCCTAACTCAGGTGAATGCATGAAGTACCTTAATTCTGCTCGATAACTGGGGGAAATGGAGGCCCAACGTTTATATAGAAGCTCTTGACGCTAATTTTAGCCTTTTAGCACACGAGGAGGGACGATCCAAAGGTGGTGGGTACCTTCTCCCTTGCTAAGACGAATTAAAAAGTCACTGCAAGTACCGTAAATTCTGCACACTGTGGACAAAACAAATGACAAGCTAGCTGAATGATCGTGATTTATTGGTCCTCTTGACTTTCAATTTCTCAGACATCAATCCATTATTCATTGTTGGGTAAGGTCTGTGGGTGAAATCGATATGATTGCCATCTGATGGCTATTCGGAAATATGATTTAATGGAAAATAGATAGTATGACAAAATGAACACGTTTGAATTTTTAAAAGTACAACATACAAAACGGTATGTTCCATAATATTTAATTTAAGGTATTATTCGCGTTTCTGATATCAAAGACTTGTTTCCGTTAAAAAATCACACTAAGGAAATCCTTATTAAGATATCTGGTAACCTTCATTAAGCAAACGAAATTGTTTTTGCTCTACAAATCGGGTTTCCGTCCATTTGTAACAAAAGAGCTTCCGAGACTTTCTCAAACAAATGCTATGAGGCAGTATGGGACTACTTGGTAACATCATATTCAGAAAAAAATACACAAAAAATAAATAATAACAATTCCATATTTAAAAAAAATCAAACGTAGCCCAATTCTTAAATTAATACATGGAACAAAACGTAAAAACACAAATCACATCTATATTTTTGTAGTCAAGGGAAACCTCTCACGCAATTGATTAATATTATACTTAGTTACTCTACGTTGTTAAAGAAAGTATCTGAATTAATGAAATTGGGAACTTTATTCTGGAACTTAGAAAGAAACAAACAATAAATAAGTAAAATGCAAGAGGTAAGTAAGTCAAAAAGTCAAAAGACGAAATTGAAAAACTAGTATCATTTATGATTTTAAAACTTTCAACCAAATCCTCCCCATTAGGTTTCACAATATCAAAACAATGCGTTATAATAGTTTCAAGATTTCAAGACTCTTTGTAAAACACAATACAAAGGGAGCAAACAAAAGAAGGCAACACCGAGACAAAAAGACGCTTTCTTTTAACTAAATAAATGTAAATTGTAAGAGCAACTCCTGAAAAAATAAATGGGAGTTTTAATCCTCCAACACTGTGAAATGGTTTTATTAGCCATAGAGAAATTAACAAATCATAAATATCTGGCCAAAATACTATAGCAAAAACCATCAAATTCGGATGTTTGATTACATTTCTTGAAACGAGAGCATTTACCAAGTACAGAGAAAGCTGGAAAGTTACGAAGTAAATATATTGTTAAACACTGATTCTTTTGTTTTGTTTATATAGTCGCCGTTGGAACGATGCTATTTCGTCAAAAGTTACATTCATCGACTATGTTTACTTATAGTTATTCCTTTGTAGGAAAACCTACAACTTAGTCCTACTTAGGCGTAAAAAATGCTGGTGTCAACCGCCTACCCTTATACCAAAAAAGAAAGGACAACGGCTACTGCCTTATTGATACATGACATGTATACTTCACACTCTCGCAACAGAAATTACAAATCATAAATCTATATTGGCGACACGGGTATATCTAACATAATTGCAGGGTCAAAACTCAAAACAATATATATATCAGAACTGAGTGAAAGTGAAACCTCATGTTATTTATAACCGTCAAATTCTAGATGGGGATTTTTTGCCAATGTTCTTTACTCATAATCTAAAGGATCGACGTTTTCATATCATAAAACATTAACAGCTAGTCCAACAATATTATTTGTCAGCTACCTATGATATATGATAGTTTGAATTTTCAGAAAGGGGTGTTAAGACCTGGTTGCAACATCCCTACGGCATTGCTAGTATACGTAGATCAAGTTAACTACATTATGTATTTTATGCTGACCAGTCGTTACACTGTAAATGTGGTTATCTCAAGTGCCTCAGGACAGCAAGCTTTAACTCAATACACAAAATTATAGTATGGTTTGGAATACACTTCACAGTATCTAAACCAACATCGTATCGTTTGTCATATGTCGACGGTCATGAGGTCTCTACTGCATAACAAAACCTTCTGTGAGTGTGAGGTTTGACGAAATCATTTGAGCTACAAATAACACAGAATAAAAATACTGAAGTGTGGTGTTGACCAAAAAAAGTCGGTTTGAAAAGTAAAGTGGCAGATATTTAACCACTGCTGACCTAAATAAAAACCCACATATATGAAATTGAAGCTTATCGTGCAACAGTACTGCCAATGCCTGCGATTTGTAAGTCGGCATATTAGATATGTGCAGACCTTGGGTATATGTTTATGCTTCTCATCTCATCTGTCATTTCTGTATTGTTACCATCTTTCTACATAAATCGGTATAAATCTGCAGAAACGTTAAAATATTTAAGATGGCCGAAGATTCTCACGTAAAGACTTTTGTCATCCGTTGTCCAATTCTAATCTCATGATAATCATCGATTTTGAAAATCTGTGCCTTATTCAGGAGGCTTATTAGAAACAGCTGACTTCCTAATAAAGGATATTTGGGATAGAATACAAAAAGACCTCAGCAGGACGCGCGCTTATCGTTCAGGTACAACAAATTCAAGAGATAAGGCAGGTACACTTATTATGTGCACCTAATGAATGGATTTAAAACTACCACTTCCTAGGTTCCAAGACAACAACTTACCCAAAGGAAGTTTGCAACAAAATTGCACCATCAAATGCGTGTGAATTCTAAGCAAAATTAATGCAATAAGAAAGGTTACGTATTAACTAGTAACCTAATTTGTTATAGATCGCACAAAGCAAGCGGTAAGATAAAAGAAAAAAAAAAAAAAAAAAAATTGTCAGCTACCTATGATATATGATAGTTTGAATTTTCAGAAAGGGGTGTTAAGACCTGGTTGCAACATCCCTACGGCATTGCTAGTATACGTAGATCAAGTTAACTACATTATGTATTTTATGCTAACCAGTCGTTACACTGTAAATGTGGTTATCTCAAGTGCCTCAGGACAGCAAGCTTTAACTCAATACACAAAATTATAGTATGGTTTGGAGTACACTTCACAGTATCTAAACCAACATCGTATCGTTTGTCATATGTCGACGGTCATGAGGTCTCTACTGCATAACAAAACCTTCTGTGAGTGTGAGGTTTGACGAAATCATTTGAGCTACAAATAACACAATAAAAATACTGAAGTGTGGTGTTGACCAAAAAAGTCGGTTGGAAAAGTAAAGTGGCAGATATTTAACCACTGCTGACCTAAATAAAAACCCACATATATGAAATTGAAGCTCATCGTGCAACAGTACTACCAATGCCTGCGATTTGTAAGTCGGCAAATTAGATATGTGCAGACCTTGGGTATATGTTTATGCTTCTGATCTCATCTGTCATTTCTGTATTGTTATTATCTTTCTACATAAATCGGTATAAATCTGCAGAAACGTTTCTCACGTAAAGACTTTTGTCATCCGTTGTCCAATTCTAATCTCATGATAATCATCGATTTTGAAAATCTGTGCCTTATTCAGGAGGCTTATTAGAAACAGCTGACTTCCTATACTCTCCGTCATAATTCCTTTTCTCTGCGTCAAGACTACGCCAGCATTCCCGCCAGACAGAACCATGACAACGCGTAAAGGAAATACATAGTCTGCGCGTTACACGCAGCAACGTCGCGCGCGTATGTAGACGCCTATTTCAGAAAAGGAATTGTGACGGCAACTATAATAAATGATATTTGGGATAGAATACAAAAAGACCTCAGCAGGACGCGCGCTTATCGTTCAGGTACAACAAATTCAAGAGATAAGGCAGGTACACTTATGTGCACCTAATGAATGGATTTAAAACTACCACTTCCTAGGTTCCAAGACAACAACTTACCCAAAGGAAGTTTGCAACAAAATTGCACCATCAAATGCGTGTGAATTCTAAGCAAAATTAATGCAATAAGAAAGGTTACGTATTAACTAGTAACCTAATTTGTTATAGATCGCACAAAGCAAGCGGTAAGATAAAAGCCGTTGGCACGCGTATGGCGAGGCTTTGACCCCATGTCGTGGGTTCAATCACCTCAGTTTGAGACTTATGTGTGCTCGGTGGCACCGCTCTGTCTAGACGCTGAATGTTTGTTTGCAACATTGCAAAATTTCACACAGGTGTTTTGCACCTGGGTTTTTCTGAGAGGTGCATTTTCGCGCCAGCCAAATTGTCAATTCACTTTAATTTTTCACACAGACAAGATGTTTGTAGAGAGAGCTCCGATAAAAGTCATTTGAAAGTGATTGTGATTATAGCACCGATTTCATCTCTCATCGAAATGGAAAAATAAAGTCAATACGTGTTGAGGATTGTACATGCGCGAGCACTGCGAGAAACGTGGACTGTTTTACCAAAAACGAGCGATAATAACTGTATCGAAGGTCTGTGATTAAATTACGTTCGGAAGTGAACAGTAGAGAAGGATATCGGCATTGGAAATTGTACCGTTGGCCTTGAAGAAATTACAAAATTTTCTGAGAATAGTGAAATAACTTAGTGGACTATCGCTAGCCTGATGCTTGAAGCACGAGGGCAAATAATCCTGGTGCAACATACTGTAAGCTTTGAAGAAGAGACCAGCTTGCTTATCATAGTGAACTAATCCGGTGGAATATACTGCTCACCTCGAAGAAGAGACTGAAATTTGCCGAGTTTAGTGAAATATCCAGGTGGAATCATTACCGATGGACTGGACATTGATTACATTAACAATGGATAGATACAAATGTGAACATGTTTTTATTTTGATTAAAGTGATAGCAGGGAATTAACCCAGTGAGCATAATGTGCACATTGATTGGCATTGAACCATTATGCCAGATATCCCAGTATGACTCTGCTGTACCAGACAAACTACAAATTACAGGTAAATCAAAGGACGTCAGGTCCACCACTATGGGATGGCGAGGATGATTCAACAGCAACGAAAGTATTGCAACCTTCAGAAGCTATATCCAGAAAAAAATCAGCCGAGTGCATGCATCCAAAATGACTACCATAAGACTGATCTCAACGTTGGCAGCGGGACATGATATCACCACTCGCAAGCGGCACGGCAGTTGATCATGGAGAAAAATCAAAAGGTATTGGTACTTCCATAAATATTGATCATATTTTTTGTTCCTCATGATACCACTATGGTCGCCTGCTAGTGTTTCCTGCCATTTCCCTTTACTCCGCTGCGAGTAGCAACTCTTTCCGCATGTGGTTAGTTATTGTCGGTGCGCTATCGCTCGCATACAATTCAAATACATGGTGTAAGCAGTACCACCTTTTACTGAACACACCGGTGAAATTTGGTCCCTCAGTTGGTTATAGTAGTTCAGAAAGGTTCAGAAAATTCCTTGGTACAAGAAATTTATAAAATCAAGATCCAGCTCTTAAAAACTTCGTAAACTGCCACCATAAACCGGGGTCGTGCAAGTTAAGGGTAAATTACCAGTATAATTTTGTAAATGTTCCGGCATTTGGGCTGGTGGGAACCAAGGTCGTTTGACAGTTCAGTAGTTTGGGTTTTATTTGTTTAGATATTTCGCCAGAATTCACAATCATTGCTCTAAAATAGGGGCGGTGGTTTATAGGTTCTTACTTTTGGAATCGCCTTCTGGGTTCGAATGTTGAACCCGAATTATAGGCGGCTTGCAAACGGTCAGCATGTAACGTTTTATACCACTGCGTTAATTAAAAGGCTCACTTCACAAATAGATTTTAAGGTATTATCCCTCATACGTTTATAAAGGCTCCTTTGGTTACGGAGCACGACTTTGCGATGGTAATTTTCCGCATTCATGAAGCAAAAACTACCGTGTGCAAATTTCCGGCAAAGTGGGCTGAATTAATAGCTGTATGGTAGCGGCAGTCGCAACCTGAGGTAGCATGGCGCAGTCAACCCGGCCGAGCTGCACCAACGCCAGGCAGACTAGGCAGCGCAATATGACTCAGGGATCAGCTGTAGGAACAGTACAGTGGTTATCAAAATCCCCTCTTCCAAAGGTCGTTATACATTTTAATAAATTTTAAATCTTATTTATGTTGCCATACATATTGCGATGTCGCGTCTTTCCCGACTTTAAATCTTATTTATGTTGCCATACATATTGCGATGTCGCGTCTTTCCCGACTGAATTTCAGAGTTTTCAATAGTGTTTGTATTCCCTATCTTTCATGTATCATGCGTAAGGCAAAATTACACACCTCGACATTCCCGTTAAATGTGGCATGATTTGAAAAGGTCTAAAAGCCGGGCGAAATCGCCATTCCCTCCAACCATGAATTGGCATATAGTCGTGTCTCATCATTTTAAAATTGCTTCGTGGATTTATTGTTGTCTAGTTGCAACGGCGATTTGGGCACCCTAGTATTGTGGCATAATTGTGATTTTTATACTGATTAACACTCATTTGATTCTTACCTTGTATTTGGTTACAGGTATGTCTTGAGGGAAAACAAGTGATTTTGGTTGCTTATATTCCAATGTAAAACATAGGCTGTTTCGTATTTGCTCCTATACTAAATTAGAAATTTCACAATTTTTGTGCCAAAAGATCTCAGCTTAACCCTTTCAGATGGGAATATTGTGATGGGAGCTTTACATCAGGGCAAATCAGTACCCTTTTAAATTTTTAGGGGCACCTGATATGTGGAATATTTCGTTGAAACTATAATTTGCTTCAAAACATGTCATTGTTTTATATTTTTTCTGGATATAAATCATCAACTATTTTAAATTATAAACTTAACCCTTATAATTCTTTCTGCACTAAAGCACCTAATTTTATATAATTACCATGCTAAGCTATTATTATTGTATCGGTCATATTGGTGTTGTGTTGCGTGCGGAGGACAGGTGTGAGGGTATTTACACGGTGGTTTAATATTTTATAAGGGGGTAGGGCAAAAGTTTGTGATTTGTTCATCAATCATGTTAAGGTTGGTCAAGCTTGGGGATTTAATTCCAGCAATGGGGGCAGGATTAAAACGCTAGGCTAACTTTCCCAAAATTAATTTACGGAGCTGCTCAGGCGCCAGTACCACAGCAACACATTCCGAGGTTGAAATTTAACTAGTTAGTTCTCCAGGTACAGGTAGACAAGGATGTATAAAAACATGTATACAAATTCCGGATTGTTAGCTGGGGAAGTATTATTGAAATGGTCTTATGCAAACACTTGCCGGAGGCTCCCGCTCCGCCTTCACCACGCCAGTAGGGCAAATTTATGAAAGTTGGGAAGGCAAACAAAACAGGCAACAAAACATTGGTAAACCTTTACGTTTTCCATGTGCAAGTTACAAGGTGAAAGTTCCGGGATCAGCGTACAGGGTATTGGTTAGTGCGCAATAACTTGAAGGAAACATGCTCATGGTACGCTGTGGTTGGACGGAGCGTTTTGAGGTAAGCGTAAAATATTACTTAACGCAATATTGCGATACAAGAAGGCGGTTTACTTGGTACTGGTGTTTTGGCTCACTTCATTCAAACACATGCACGAGCTTTTCACATACTAGGTAGATTAGTACGACCAAAATATTGCAGTCTTTGGCTTTACATTTAATGCTCAAGACAAGTAAATGCGGCAAAGTTCCCGGGCATGTATTTTGGTGAAATTACAATTTGAAGCGTATAGAAAAAAAAAAAAAAAAAAAAATTTGAAGGATAAATATATAAGATTTAAGAAAATGATGGTTGTGGTTGAAATATTTGGTGGCAGGGATGATTTCTATGCCGAAAAATGAAATTTGGGCTGTAAGTTAAGCGAAATTATTATTTTTTTATTTTTTAAGGTAAAAATATTATCTTATTTTTATGGTATCCTTTTTGTTATTGATATAGGTTTTATACATTGCATAAAGGGTTCAGGTAATACTCGTTGTGGTGACATGTGATAAAAAGGGTACTTTCTTAGGAAAAAAGGTGATTTTGGGGCTAAAATTCTAGACCCATTATATATTGTATAAAACAGAAAAAAAAAAAAAAAAAAAATTTGCTAAGAAATTAATAAATCTTGATATTCTTAAGTTTTTAGCTCAAAAACGTGATTTTTTGACCCAAAAAACACCCCTGCCACCAAAGTTTTTGACCACAACCATCATTTTTTTTAAATATTTATTACTATCTTTCGAATAGAAGTGGTTGCGTTTTGTTGTACCGAGGGGAGGGGTTGTCGACAATTTTGCAGTCCAAACCGCTCCACTATTATGAAAGTTGGGAAGGCAAACAAAACAGGCAACAAAACATTGGTAAACCTTTACGTTTTCCATGTGCAAGTTACAAGGTGAAAGTTCCGGGATCAGCGTACAGGGTATTGGTAAGTGCGCAATAACTTGAAGGAAACATGCTCATGGTACGCTGTGGTTGGACGGAGCGTTTCGAGGTAAGCGTAAAATATTACTTAACGCAATATTGCGATACAAGAAGGCGGTTTACTTGGTACTGGTGTTTTGGCTCACTTCATTCAAACACATGCACGAGCTTTTTACATACTAGGTAGATTAGTACGGCCAAAATATTGCAGTCTTTGGCTTTACATTTAATGCTCAAGACAAGTAAATGCGGCAAAGTTCCCGGGCATGTATTTTGGTGAAATTACAATTTGAAGCGTATAGCCATTGTCATTTTTATGTCTGTTGACCATGATTTAAAACAAATTAAAACAATCAAACTTGAGGCTTTTACCACAGGCCGGGCGACCGTTCATTCTGTATTCTTGTGGGACCATGCGTGCAAGATGGTTAACATCATAGCAGGTAATGTGTTCAGCTTATCCTAGCATAGAGTTCATTCACTAGTTCAGTCACATCGCACAGCATGTAGCAATGTGTCAACCCATGTAATACAGGTTGAACTTTACAAACCAAAAGGGGCAGACACACATGAATCCTTGCGATATATCCTATTTTACGTATAACCAAATTGGAATGGTGTGTGGTTGTAATATGTCTAGTACTATGTTTCCATGCAATTTCCTCGCAGTAGCTTTAATTCCATGAGTGGGGGTTACTGCAAGTAAAAATGCTTTCTTTTCCTGGATCGGTTATGGCATTAATCAGGCCCCATAATTGCACATATTGCATTATGCATGTAAAAAGTTCCAACCTACGGGTGGGGTTCCTGGTCTGCATAACGGTGCACTTGTAATTCAGCTGCTGTTTACATGTTTAAGATGCGTCTTAAAGCAATATTAGCACATTTTTTTGAAGGGCGCCCCCAATTTTTCAAAAATTTGGAGATTTTTACACGGTTGCATTGGTAACTGGCTAGTAAACTATACCTGTGAATGGTTAAGCTCGAAAATGTCTCTGTGTCACAAACGAAGGAATTTTGTACTAGAATAATTATTATCGGGGATCCCCGATAATAATTCAACGGCTGCTGGAAACGGCCTTCCAATGTGAAATAGCCGAGAAATAGCGCCATGTACGTGTCTACGCTCATCCATTAGTTGTTTTAATAGTTCGGACAAGTCAAGTTAGAGGTTATTTTCTCGAGGTGGCACTATTTCATCATGGACGGACATAAACGTAGCATTTCCAGCTCTGCTGTTAAGTCCAATCTAGGATCCCAATTCTAATTACAAAATCGCTTATTTTGTGATAAATACGCATTTTTTAGCATTCTCGTTCGCAGGTATAGTTTCCTAGACAATTACCAACGTAACTGTGCAAAAATATCAAATTTTGAAGATTGGGGGCGCTCTTCAAAAAATGTGCCAATATTGCTTTAATGTTTCTGGGGCAATCTCTCTGTGCGCTTTAAGCGTACTAGTTTCGTAACTTTCCAGGAAATTTGCTCCTCCCCTTTTTAATCAAGTAGGCAATAACGAGGGAGGAACAAAATACATTCATAAATATATATCAACAAATGGTAGTTCAAATATAGGATACGTGAATTATTCTGATGTTCCATATTTACTTCATAACAAAAAAAAAAAAAAAAAAAAAACCAAATTGGAATGGTGTGTGGTTGTAATATGTCTAGTACTATGTTTCCATGCAATTTCCTCGCAGTAGCTTTAATTCCATGAGTGGGGGTTACTGCAGGTAAAAATGCTTTCTTTTCCTGGATCGGTTATGGCATTAATCAGGCCCCATAATTGCACATATTGCATTATGCATGTAAAAAGTTCACCTTTCAAGGTTAAGTGTAGCGTGCTTGATTTAAACTTGGTCAGACAATTCCAACCTACGGGTGGGGTTCCTGGTCTGCATAACGGTGCACTTGTAATTCAGCTGCTGTTTACATGTGGGCAATCTCTCTGTGCGCTTTAAACGTACTAGTTTCGTAACTTTCCAGGAAATTTGCTCCTCCCCCTTTTTAATCAAGTAGGCAATAACGAGGGAGGAACAAAATACATTCATAAATATATATCAACAAATGGTAGTTCAAATATAGGATACGTGAATTATTCTGATGTTCCATATTTACTTCATAACCAAATGAAATTGTTTTTGCTCTACAAATCGGGTTTCCGTCCATTTGTAACAAAAGAGCTTCCGAGACTTTCTCAAACAAATGCTATGAGGCAGTATGGGACTACTTGGTAACATCATATTCAGAAAAAATACACAAAAAATAAATAATAACAATTCCATATTTAAAAAAAAATCAAACGTAGCCCAATTCTTAAATTAATACATGGAACAAAACGTAAAAACACAAATCACATCTATATTTTTGTAGTCAAGGGAAACCTCTCACGCAATTGATTAATATTATACTTAGTTACTCTACGTTGTTAAAGAAAGTATCTGAATTAATGAAATTGGGAACTTTATTCTGGAACTTAGAAAGAAACAAACAATAAATAAGTAAAATGCAAGAGGTAAGTAAGTCAAAAAGTCAAAAGACGAAATTGAAAAACTAGTATCATTTATGATTTTAAAACTTTCAACCAAATCCTCCCCATTAGGTTTCACAATATCAAAACAATGCGTTATAATAGTTTCAAGATTTCAAGACTCTTTGTAAAACACAATACAAAGGGAGCAAACAAAAGAAGGCAACACCGAGACAAAAAGACGCTTTCTTTTAACTAAATAAATGTAAATTGTAAGAGCAACTCCTGAAAAAATAAATGGGAGTTTTAATCCTCCAACACTGTGAAATGGTTTTATTAGCCATAGAGAAATTAACAAATCATAAATATCTGGCCAAAATACTATAGCAAAAACCATCAAATTCGGATGTTTGATTACATTTCTTGAAACGAGAGCATTTACCAAGTACAGAGAAAGCTGGAAAGTTACGAAGTAAATATATTGTTAAACACTGATTCTTTTGTTTTGTTTATATAGTCGCCGTTGGAACGATGCTATTTCGTCAAAAGTTACATTCATCGACTATGTTTACTTATAGTTATTCCTTTGTAGGAAAACCTACAACTTAGTCCTACTTAGGCGTAAAAAATGCTGGTGTCAACCGCCTACCCTTATACCAAAAAAGAAAGGACAACGGCTACTGCCTTATTGATACATGACATGTATACTTCACACTCTCGCAACAGAAATTACAAATCATAAATCTATATTGGCGACACGGGTATATCTAACATAATTGCAGGGTCAAAACTCAAAACAATATATATATCAGAACTGAGTGAAAGTGAAACCTCATGTTATTTATAACCGTCAAATTCTAGATGGGGATTTTTTGCCAATGTTCTTTACTCATAATCTAAAGGATCGACGTTTTCATATCATAAAACATTAACAGCTAGTCCAACAATATTATTTGTCAGCTACCTATGATATATGATAGTTTGAATTTTCAGAAAGGGGTGTTAAGACCTGGTTGCAACATCCCTACGGCATTGCTAGTATACGTAGATCAAGTTAACTACATTATGTATTTTATGCTGACCAGTCGTTACACTGTAAATGTGGTTATCTCAAGTGCCTCAGGACAGCAAGCTTTAACTCAATACACAAAATTATAGTATGGTTTGGAATACACTTCACAGTATCTAAACCAACATCGTATCGTTTGTCATATGTCGACGGTCATGAGGTCTCTACTGCATAACAAAACCTTCTGTGAGTGTGAGGTTTGACGAAATCATTTGAGCTACAAATAACACAGAATAAAAATACTGAAGTGTGGTGTTGACCAAAAAAAGTCGGTTTGAAAAGTAAAGTGGCAGATATTTAACCACTGCTGACCTAAATAAAAACCCACATATATGAAATTGAAGCTTATCGTGCAACAGTACTGCCAATGCCTGCGATTTGTAAGTCGGCATATTAGATATGTGCAGACCTTGGGTATATGTTTATGCTTCTCATCTCATCTGTCATTTCTGTATTGTTACCATCTTTCTACATAAATCGGTATAAATCTGCAGAAACGTTAAAATATTTAAGATGGCCGAAGATTCTCACGTAAAGACTTTTGTCATCCGTTGTCCAATTCTAATCTCATGATAATCATCGATTTTGAAAATCTGTGCCTTATTCAGGAGGCTTATTAGAAACAGCTGACTTCCTAATAAAGGATATTTGGGATAGAATACAAAAAGACCTCAGCAGGACGCGCGCTTATCGTTCAGGTACAACAAATTCAAGAGATAAGGCAGGTACACTTATTATGTGCACCTAATGAATGGATTTAAAACTACCACTTCCTAGGTTCCAAGACAACAACTTACCCAAAGGAAGTTTGCAACAAAATTGCACCATCAAATGCGTGTGAATTCTAAGCAAAATTAATGCAATAAGAAAGGTTACGTATTAACTAGTAACCTAATTTGTTATAGATCGCACAAAGCAAGCGGTAAGATAAAAGAAAAAAAAAAAAAAAAAAAATTGTCAGCTACCTATGATATATGATAGTTTGAATTTTCAGAAAGGGGTGTTAAGACCTGGTTGCAACATCCCTACGGCATTGCTAGTATACGTAGATCAAGTTAACTACATTATGTATTTTATGCTAACCAGTCGTTACACTGTAAATGTGGTTATCTCAAGTGCCTCAGGACAGCAAGCTTTAACTCAATACACAAAATTATAGTATGGTTTGGAGTACACTTCACAGTATCTAAACCAACATCGTATCGTTTGTCATATGTCGACGGTCATGAGGTCTCTACTGCATAACAAAACCTTCTGTGAGTGTGAGGTTTGACGAAATCATTTGAGCTACAAATAACACAATAAAAATACTGAAGTGTGGTGTTGACCAAAAAAGTCGGTTGGAAAAGTAAAGTGGCAGATATTTAACCACTGCTGACCTAAATAAAAACCCACATATATGAAATTGAAGCTCATCGTGCAACAGTACTACCAATGCCTGCGATTTGTAAGTCGGCAAATTAGATATGTGCAGACCTTGGGTATATGTTTATGCTTCTGATCTCATCTGTCATTTCTGTATTGTTATTATCTTTCTACATAAATCGGTATAAATCTGCAGAAACGTTTCTCACGTAAAGACTTTTGTCATCCGTTGTCCAATTCTAATCTCATGATAATCATCGATTTTGAAAATCTGTGCCTTATTCAGGAGGCTTATTAGAAACAGCTGACTTCCTATACTCTCCGTCATAATTCCTTTTCTCTGCGTCAAGACTACGCCAGCATTCCCGCCAGACAGAACCATGACAACGCGTAAAGGAAATACATAGTCTGCGCGTTACACGCAGCAACGTCGCGCGCGTATGTAGACGCCTATTTCAGAAAAGGAATTGTGACGGCAACTATAATAAATGATATTTGGGATAGAATACAAAAAGACCTCAGCAGGACGCGCGCTTATCGTTCAGGTACAACAAATTCAAGAGATAAGGCAGGTACACTTATGTGCACCTAATGAATGGATTTAAAACTACCACTTCCTAGGTTCCAAGACAACAACTTACCCAAAGGAAGTTTGCAACAAAATTGCACCATCAAATGCGTGTGAATTCTAAGCAAAATTAATGCAATAAGAAAGGTTACGTATTAACTAGTAACCTAATTTGTTATAGATCGCACAAAGCAAGCGGTAAGATAAAAGCCGTTGGCACGCGTATGGCGAGGCTTTGACCCCATGTCGTGGGTTCAATCACCTCAGTTTGAGACTTATGTGTGCTCGGTGGCACCGCTCTGTCTAGACGCTGAATGTTTGTTTGCAACATTGCAAAATTTCACACAGGTGTTTTGCACCTGGGTTTTTCTGAGAGGTGCATTTTCGCGCCAGCCAAATTGTCAATTCACTTTAATTTTTCACACAGACAAGATGTTTGTAGAGAGAGCTCCGATAAAAGTCATTTGAAAGTGATTGTGATTATAGCACCGATTTCATCTCTCATCGAAATGGAAAAATAAAGTCAATACGTGTTGAGGATTGTACATGCGCGAGCACTGCGAGAAACGTGGACTGTTTTACCAAAAACGAGCGATAATAACTGTATCGAAGGTCTGTGATTAAATTACGTTCGGAAGTGAACAGTAGAGAAGGATATCGGCATTGGAAATTGTACCGTTGGCCTTGAAGAAATTACAAAATTTTCTGAGAATAGTGAAATAACTTAGTGGACTATCGCTAGCCTGATGCTTGAAGCACGAGGGCAAATAATCCTGGTGCAACATACTGTAAGCTTTGAAGAAGAGACCAGCTTGCTTATCATAGTGAACTAATCCGGTGGAATATACTGCTCACCTCGAAGAAGAGACTGAAATTTGCCGAGTTTAGTGAAATATCCAGGTGGAATCATTACCGATGGACTGGACATTGATTACATTAACAATGGATAGATACAAATGTGAACATGTTTTTATTTTGATTAAAGTGATAGCAGGGAATTAACCCAGTGAGCATAATGTGCACATTGATTGGCATTGAACCATTATGCCAGATATCCCAGTATGACTCTGCTGTACCAGACAAACTACAAATTACAGGTAAATCAAAGGACGTCAGGTCCACCACTATGGGATGGCGAGGATGATTCAACAGCAACGAAAGTATTGCAACCTTCAGAAGCTATATCCAGAAAAAAATCAGCCGAGTGCATGCATCCAAAATGACTACCATAAGACTGATCTCAACGTTGGCAGCGGGACATGATATCACCACTCGCAAGCGGCACGGCAGTTGATCATGGAGAAAAATCAAAAGGTATTGGTACTTCCATAAATATTGATCATATTTTTTGTTCCTCATGATACCACTATGGTCGCCTGCTAGTGTTTCCTGCCATTTCCCTTTACTCCGCTGCGAGTAGCAACTCTTTCCGCATGTGGTTAGTTATTGTCGGTGCGCTATCGCTCGCATACAATTCAAATACATGGTGTAAGCAGTACCACCTTTTACTGAACACACCGGTGAAATTTGGTCCCTCAGTTGGTTATAGTAGTTCAGAAAGGTTCAGAAAATTCCTTGGTACAAGAAATTTATAAAATCAAGATCCAGCTCTTAAAAACTTCGTAAACTGCCACCATAAACCGGGGTCGTGCAAGTTAAGGGTAAATTACCAGTATAATTTTGTAAATGTTCCGGCATTTGGGCTGGTGGGAACCAAGGTCGTTTGACAGTTCAGTAGTTTGGGTTTTATTTGTTTAGATATTTCGCCAGAATTCACAATCATTGCTCTAAAATAGGGGCGGTGGTTTATAGGTTCTTACTTTTGGAATCGCCTTCTGGGTTCGAATGTTGAACCCGAATTATAGGCGGCTTGCAAACGGTCAGCATGTAACGTTTTATACCACTGCGTTAATTAAAAGGCTCACTTCACAAATAGATTTTAAGGTATTATCCCTCATACGTTTATAAAGGCTCCTTTGGTTACGGAGCACGACTTTGCGATGGTAATTTTCCGCATTCATGAAGCAAAAACTACCGTGTGCAAATTTCCGGCAAAGTGGGCTGAATTAATAGCTGTATGGTAGCGGCAGTCGCAACCTGAGGTAGCATGGCGCAGTCAACCCGGCCGAGCTGCACCAACGCCAGGCAGACTAGGCAGCGCAATATGACTCAGGGATCAGCTGTAGGAACAGTACAGTGGTTATCAAAATCCCCTCTTCCAAAGGTCGTTATACATTTTAATAAATTTTAAATCTTATTTATGTTGCCATACATATTGCGATGTCGCGTCTTTCCCGACTTTAAATCTTATTTATGTTGCCATACATATTGCGATGTCGCGTCTTTCCCGACTGAATTTCAGAGTTTTCAATAGTGTTTGTATTCCCTATCTTTCATGTATCATGCGTAAGGCAAAATTACACACCTCGACATTCCCGTTAAATGTGGCATGATTTGAAAAGGTCTAAAAGCCGGGCGAAATCGCCATTCCCTCCAACCATGAATTGGCATATAGTCGTGTCTCATCATTTTAAAATTGCTTCGTGGATTTATTGTTGTCTAGTTGCAACGGCGATTTGGGCACCCTAGTATTGTGGCATAATTGTGATTTTTATACTGATTAACACTCATTTGATTCTTACCTTGTATTTGGTTACAGGTATGTCTTGAGGGAAAACAAGTGATTTTGGTTGCTTATATTCCAATGTAAAACATAGGCTGTTTCGTATTTGCTCCTATACTAAATTAGAAATTTCACAATTTTTGTGCCAAAAGATCTCAGCTTAACCCTTTCAGATGGGAATATTGTGATGGGAGCTTTACATCAGGGCAAATCAGTACCCTTTTAAATTTTTAGGGGCACCTGATATGTGGAATATTTCGTTGAAACTATAATTTGCTTCAAAACATGTCATTGTTTTATATTTTTTCTGGATATAAATCATCAACTATTTTAAATTATAAACTTAACCCTTATAATTCTTTCTGCACTAAAGCACCTAATTTTATATAATTACCATGCTAAGCTATTATTATTGTATCGGTCATATTGGTGTTGTGTTGCGTGCGGAGGACAGGTGTGAGGGTATTTACACGGTGGTTTAATATTTTATAAGGGGGTAGGGCAAAAGTTTGTGATTTGTTCATCAATCATGTTAAGGTTGGTCAAGCTTGGGGATTTAATTCCAGCAATGGGGGCAGGATTAAAACGCTAGGCTAACTTTCCCAAAATTAATTTACGGAGCTGCTCAGGCGCCAGTACCACAGCAACACATTCCGAGGTTGAAATTTAACTAGTTAGTTCTCCAGGTACAGGTAGACAAGGATGTATAAAAACATGTATACAAATTCCGGATTGTTAGCTGGGGAAGTATTATTGAAATGGTCTTATGCAAACACTTGCCGGAGGCTCCCGCTCCGCCTTCACCACGCCAGTAGGGCAAATTTATGAAAGTTGGGAAGGCAAACAAAACAGGCAACAAAACATTGGTAAACCTTTACGTTTTCCATGTGCAAGTTACAAGGTGAAAGTTCCGGGATCAGCGTACAGGGTATTGGTTAGTGCGCAATAACTTGAAGGAAACATGCTCATGGTACGCTGTGGTTGGACGGAGCGTTTTGAGGTAAGCGTAAAATATTACTTAACGCAATATTGCGATACAAGAAGGCGGTTTACTTGGTACTGGTGTTTTGGCTCACTTCATTCAAACACATGCACGAGCTTTTCACATACTAGGTAGATTAGTACGACCAAAATATTGCAGTCTTTGGCTTTACATTTAATGCTCAAGACAAGTAAATGCGGCAAAGTTCCCGGGCATGTATTTTGGTGAAATTACAATTTGAAGCGTATAGAAAAAAAAAAAAAAAAAAAAATTTGAAGGATAAATATATAAGATTTAAGAAAATGATGGTTGTGGTTGAAATATTTGGTGGCAGGGATGATTTCTATGCCGAAAAATGAAATTTGGGCTGTAAGTTAAGCGAAATTATTATTTTTTTATTTTTTAAGGTAAAAATATTATCTTATTTTTATGGTATCCTTTTTGTTATTGATATAGGTTTTATACATTGCATAAAGGGTTCAGGTAATACTCGTTGTGGTGACATGTGATAAAAAGGGTACTTTCTTAGGAAAAAAGGTGATTTTGGGGCTAAAATTCTAGACCCATTATATATTGTATAAAACAGAAAAAAAAAAAAAAAAAAAATTTGCTAAGAAATTAATAAATCTTGATATTCTTAAGTTTTTAGCTCAAAAACGTGATTTTTTGACCCAAAAAACACCCCTGCCACCAAAGTTTTTGACCACAACCATCATTTTTTTTAAATATTTATTACTATCTTTCGAATAGAAGTGGTTGCGTTTTGTTGTACCGAGGGGAGGGGTTGTCGACAATTTTGCAGTCCAAACCGCTCCACTATTATGAAAGTTGGGAAGGCAAACAAAACAGGCAACAAAACATTGGTAAACCTTTACGTTTTCCATGTGCAAGTTACAAGGTGAAAGTTCCGGGATCAGCGTACAGGGTATTGGTAAGTGCGCAATAACTTGAAGGAAACATGCTCATGGTACGCTGTGGTTGGACGGAGCGTTTCGAGGTAAGCGTAAAATATTACTTAACGCAATATTGCGATACAAGAAGGCGGTTTACTTGGTACTGGTGTTTTGGCTCACTTCATTCAAACACATGCACGAGCTTTTTACATACTAGGTAGATTAGTACGGCCAAAATATTGCAGTCTTTGGCTTTACATTTAATGCTCAAGACAAGTAAATGCGGCAAAGTTCCCGGGCATGTATTTTGGTGAAATTACAATTTGAAGCGTATAGCCATTGTCATTTTTATGTCTGTTGACCATGATTTAAAACAAATTAAAACAATCAAACTTGAGGCTTTTACCACAGGCCGGGCGACCGTTCATTCTGTATTCTTGTGGGACCATGCGTGCAAGATGGTTAACATCATAGCAGGTAATGTGTTCAGCTTATCCTAGCATAGAGTTCATTCACTAGTTCAGTCACATCGCACAGCATGTAGCAATGTGTCAACCCATGTAATACAGGTTGAACTTTACAAACCAAAAGGGGCAGACACACATGAATCCTTGCGATATATCCTATTTTACGTATAACCAAATTGGAATGGTGTGTGGTTGTAATATGTCTAGTACTATGTTTCCATGCAATTTCCTCGCAGTAGCTTTAATTCCATGAGTGGGGGTTACTGCAAGTAAAAATGCTTTCTTTTCCTGGATCGGTTATGGCATTAATCAGGCCCCATAATTGCACATATTGCATTATGCATGTAAAAAGTTCCAACCTACGGGTGGGGTTCCTGGTCTGCATAACGGTGCACTTGTAATTCAGCTGCTGTTTACATGTTTAAGATGCGTCTTAAAGCAATATTAGCACATTTTTTTGAAGGGCGCCCCCAATTTTTCAAAAATTTGGAGATTTTTACACGGTTGCATTGGTAACTGGCTAGTAAACTATACCTGTGAATGGTTAAGCTCGAAAATGTCTCTGTGTCACAAACGAAGGAATTTTGTACTAGAATAATTATTATCGGGGATCCCCGATAATAATTCAACGGCTGCTGGAAACGGCCTTCCAATGTGAAATAGCCGAGAAATAGCGCCATGTACGTGTCTACGCTCATCCATTAGTTGTTTTAATAGTTCGGACAAGTCAAGTTAGAGGTTATTTTCTCGAGGTGGCACTATTTCATCATGGACGGACATAAACGTAGCATTTCCAGCTCTGCTGTTAAGTCCAATCTAGGATCCCAATTCTAATTACAAAATCGCTTATTTTGTGATAAATACGCATTTTTTAGCATTCTCGTTCGCAGGTATAGTTTCCTAGACAATTACCAACGTAACTGTGCAAAAATATCAAATTTTGAAGATTGGGGGCGCTCTTCAAAAAATGTGCCAATATTGCTTTAATGTTTCTGGGGCAATCTCTCTGTGCGCTTTAAGCGTACTAGTTTCGTAACTTTCCAGGAAATTTGCTCCTCCCCTTTTTAATCAAGTAGGCAATAACGAGGGAGGAACAAAATACATTCATAAATATATATCAACAAATGGTAGTTCAAATATAGGATACGTGAATTATTCTGATGTTCCATATTTACTTCATAACAAAAAAAAAAAAAAAAAAAAAACCAAATTGGAATGGTGTGTGGTTGTAATATGTCTAGTACTATGTTTCCATGCAATTTCCTCGCAGTAGCTTTAATTCCATGAGTGGGGGTTACTGCAGGTAAAAATGCTTTCTTTTCCTGGATCGGTTATGGCATTAATCAGGCCCCATAATTGCACATATTGCATTATGCATGTAAAAAGTTCACCTTTCAAGGTTAAGTGTAGCGTGCTTGATTTAAACTTGGTCAGACAATTCCAACCTACGGGTGGGGTTCCTGGTCTGCATAACGGTGCACTTGTAATTCAGCTGCTGTTTACATGTGGGCAATCTCTCTGTGCGCTTTAACGTACTAGTTTCGTAACTTTCCAGGAAATTTGCTCCTCCCCCTTTTTAATCAAGTAGGCAATAACGAGGGAGGAACAAAATACATTCATAAATATATATCAACAAATGGTAGTTCAAATATAGGATACGTGAATTATTCTGATGTTCCATATTTACTTCATAACCAAATGTTTGGTCTTTTGTTAGCAACAATACTGGCTCGTTGTTTTGGATATTTTACTTTTACAGGTGCCTGGCAAGAACATGGATGATGGAGGACAGTTATGCGGCTTCCTGTGCACAGTAGCGTGTCCATGCATGGCGAAAACTGGTTTAGCACAGGTGGGACAGTTATGCAGACAAATTTGAACGCTAAACCAGCAAACAGACCGCTGCACTGGCCCAAAGTAAAAGGCGGCCAGGTCACGAGCTCATTGCAATTCATGGTGGCTTTTTTCGAAAGTAGGTTTAACCTCTGAGTGGGGTGAAGCAAATTAAATTATTTAACTTAAATTTGGTCCTTCATATACCCTGCATTGGTAAATGAAGGAATTTATAATTGGTTATTGATATTACGCTTTCAGCCAGCCACTAATTTGTGATAATTGATACCTTTTGAACAAGTGATACAATGGTAATTGGATTATATGGCGCTTTTAGTCAGCCATCGCCTACTTGTGGCAATTGATAACATTGATAATAGATACTAGGCTCTCTGTCAATCATTAAATTGCTTGTGGTAATCGCTACCAGTGGTAAATGTAAATTGAAATATGTCAAGATTCAGTGAGCCATCAATTAAATATGTACTCGTTATACAACATTTACCCATGCATACACACACACAAAAAAAAAATGTATGGGGTATGGGCTGATCGAGCTCATGGCCGCAAACAATAACCTTGTTTTGTTGCCCCAGTTTCCTTTGGGGCAGCCGGTGTACCCTTCTCCGGCCAAATAATGCTGCGGACCATGAGCTTCGGCGGTACCAACATTATGCGTTTACTTGGCTTGAACTAAATCTGAGAGGTCAAAGTTGGAAACCTCATTTGACTTTTTGCTACCCAAAACTTCTGCGATTCTAAATTAAAGCAGATATAATTGGTGTTTCTTCTCATTTTGTAAATTTTGTGCTTAAGTCAATTTGCAAAATCATTAATTCGCACGCACTAATAACAACTGTCCATGCTATTCACTGCATTAAATTGTCAAGGCTTGTGCTGCTATTTAAAGTTAAAGTTGTGTCATGCCAGATATTAGGTGATCTTTTTAGGCTTTTAGTTATTTTGCAAAGTTTAAATGTGGAAACTTCGAATCAAATATATGCAGTGGAATCAATTCCCCCTTCATGAACAATCAACTATAGAAATAATGGTTCTGCTTGATGCTTATTAAAGTAGCAATTGTAAAAGTGATATGTAAAATATTTAAGAAGTCTTTTATCAAATCTTTTGATACATGCTTTGTAGCTTGTTGTGTTAAAATGGAGGAGAACAGGTGTATTGAAAATGTGTGAAAAAATAAATGCGAAAGTTATATGCACACACAAGTTCATTATCTCATGTGCGATCTTGTAACAATAAACGTAGGCGGCTTCCTTGAATCGTCTACTGCTTCGAAAAGTAAAAGTGGGGGGGGGGGTGGTTTTTTTAATTTTATGGTGAAAATGATGTTTTCTTCGCAAGGATACTCCAATGACAAGCAAAACCATCTGGTACGTCATATTTAGCGGATATTCATTATATATGTGCGATAGATTTATATCAATACATTATTAAGGATGCTTGTGTTAGGGCAGTTTCCAACCACTCATAAAACTTAATGCGCAACTTTATACTATTCATTATCTGATAACTTAAATGTTATTTAAGTTGCGGAAAATTGTAATCTATTTTAGCCTAATGTTAGCCATTAGGTGTGATAGATAGGGTTGGCACTCGACGTAAAAATACAGTTTTATCCTTGGAGAGTAGAACTTAGGTGTGACAGTTAGAGTTTGGCACTCTACTGGATTATTATATATAGTTTATCTTAGAGGTAGCATATAGGGGGTGTTTGTGATAAGCTTAAGGTCGGCAACTGGCTAATTTGTATATTTACGGAGTTGTATGGCGATCTGCTGTTGAGCATCAATAAATATATTTCTTGGTGCGTCAAGGAAGAAGCGAAACTCCACATTTTGCGTCAGGACTCATTCCTTGATAATATAATTCTACTTAAGAGTTATGTTTTCCAAAAATGATCCGGACTAGAAGTTGTAAGCGGCTGAGAAAGTATCAAGCGACAGGCTATAAAGATGCATAATTCTTGCTTTCGCCATGGCGCCAGCCCAAATCCGTTCTTTAAAAATTGTGTGAGACTGTTGAGTGCTTGGTGCTCGTTACAGCAAGAGAGCATTTACTCACCAGAGTACATTGCATTTTTTTATCAGCCTCTCTTATACCTAATTATCAAATTCAAACATGATCCTGATAATACAGTGTGAGTCCAAAATGATTGTTTCCCCAAATATTGAGTTTTTTCTTGTCAAAATTGTGCAAGGGTAGCTCTTAAAATTGTTAAAAAAAGATAACATTTAAATAGCTTGCACAGGAATTTTGAATTATTCAATTTGTTCAGGGCCAATCACATCTGCACTCGTTTAAATAAAGGCCCTCAGATTTGCCTTTGTACACGATTCTATTGCTTTGGTTATTGAAGCACAAATTTCAAATGGGATACCTAATGGATGTTTACACACTGGTGGATTAAATGGTCTTCCCATTGGTATACACAGCAGGCAGGGTTTAGGCAGAGGGGGAAGCAAGGCAATGGTCCCCAATATTCGTAGCCTCAAAGTACCTTCATGGCCCAGAAATATCTGGAGACACGAAGCCCCCAGAAGACTAAACGGGCCAAGCGGGGTTTCGAATAAGATTCCCTAGGAGCTAGCAGAAACCCCGTCGAAGAGGATTGATCTACCATCAAGTGACTAAGTTTAACAATCATGTGGACTGTTCGAAACATACTCAGAAGCCTGGGAAGACCATGCACCGCAATGATCCTTGGCCAACACAAACAGGGTTAGGAACGCTAATCCTGATAAATCCTAGGATCAGTAGTCGCCGTACCAAGGGGGTGAACGCATTCAAAACCAGTCGTCCGTAGTGGGCGCTGCATTTTGAATATTGCACGGAAATTATCAGTTTGGGTGCTTGTATACACCATAATGTCACTTCGATACAAACAATCCGCCAAAATATCAGTTGTTATTTGGTTGCTATTGTGTGGGTTAAATTTTGTCCTACCCATGGCCACACAACGAATGAATACACAGTCAATTTCTCTTGATTTAAATAAACCACCAACCTGCCTCAATGAATACATCTTTTCACCTAAGCGCGCATTGCATTATGAGAAAAAAAGATATCTGAGCACAATGATCCAGATACACTATTATTACAACAACACCTGGCCACCTCTACCCCATAACATTAATTTGTTATCACGACCGATTATGTATATAATTGCAAAGCGGCACCCACCGTATGTGGAAGACGGCGGAGTCAGAGCCATTGCTTTTCTATTGTTGGTACTCTAGGTTCTTTGTGGTCGGCAAAAACCTGCGCGACGGTGAATTTCTAAAGATTACGTAACGTTTTGCCTCTCTATCTCTATATACCTCTTTGGTGGCCGTAACCCTTTGCACCTGAATCAGTCTGCGTTCATCAACCGCTTTAAATAAAACCACCAGTAAACAAAGATATGAAAAATACCCACAAATACATGCTTCAATTTAGGTGATATGGCCAAAGGTCAGATTTTTTTGGAACAATTTCTTTCATGATACATATTAAAATAATTTTGCGCTTCAATATCTCTAATCGTGCAATAAATGCAACAAACACGAACGTTCTTTGCCTGTCTCTTTGTTTTCTGTATCCTGGTTTGTGAATTGCACTGTTAACATGTTACTATAGTAAATTGTACACACGGCATTTGGGGAGCCCTCTACATGATGCCATAACTTGAAAATGAAATGCTGAATCTCGGATGTTGACATGGTGATTGAGAAGGAATACTTGTTAATATAAAGTATATATATATTCTAAAATGGTTACAAATATATTTTTAATATTTTTTTGTTTCTTTGGGAACATCATTTTGACTCACACTGTATGGGATTATTAAAGTTTGCGCAGATGTATCTCTGAGAGCAGTCGCCAATATTGCCCCAGATACTTAGACCCGATAATTCGAATGATACACAATTGCTAAAAAAGTAACGGAAGAACAAGGTTCCAATATGTTATCAATCGAAAAGATATCAATGTTTTTATACATGTTTTGCATAAAAAACAATCTGTTTAAGGGTAAAATTTCCAGCCCAATAGTACTAAAGAAATCCCTCATGTTGCGTTCATACCATACCGCGCCAGTCGTTCCCCACCCGCCGGGCATCCCTCCTGCTACGCTCTTGCAAAACGGCGTGACACATTAACGTCGAATAACCCATGCTTCGTATGAAGGTAATACTGATAAGGTATTAGAGACTAAGTCGGTGAAGAACGTACTTTCATCAAGAACGGCCCCACGATTAAGAATAAAAATTCCTTTAAAAGAAAGGGCGGCAAGGGGAACTAATCCAGTAAAAAAGATATGGGAAGGGGATTAGTTAAGATGGGAATTTTGTGGGAGTTTTGCAAGTTGACTTATTTGATTTTTTTTTGACACACTTAGCCAGGATAAATGAACGTCAAGTATTTAACAGAGTTGAATACGGGGCTTTCATATCCATCTACATTTCGACTTTGTAAAGGAAAAAATGCGATTCAATCAAAATACAACAATACTACACCTTCGGAAAAACAATCAACTCTATACTTACCCACCTCAAGTTTGACACTGCAGACTCACCAGCAGAACTAGAAGTAAACAATTCCGGATATTGTGCATGCCGACGGAGTAAAGTATTTTACAGGACTCGGCACACGTTCCGCAACGTGATCACAACATTTGGTTTTAAATATAATAAAACCCTTTAAGACTCGAAGAAAGCTATTCCCCAACATGTCAAGCTCCAAACTTTCAGCAAACATTGTCACCGATGATTCATATTATTTTTAAATTTACCTCTGTACCCAAAAACTTTAAATTTTTCAATTCAAAAAAAATGTTCACCCACGCCATTGCTTATTTCAAGTCATATAAAAACTTAGAACGTTGTTACTTCCATGACAATAATAACTGTCGTTCCACCCGTATTTACTCATAAATAACATTTTATTAAGAAGTGTGCATAGGTAAAAGGTCACACACGGGGGGAAATTGCACTAGTACTGCTAAAAATGAGATCTGTATGTCCGACTACGAGTTTGACCTATGGAGTGTGTTTGGCATGCAGGTAGGAAAACAACAGCTGAGGTTTATTATCAGGGTTTCCGGTTCTCCTCTCTTTTTTTTAAAAAAAAAAGGGCGGTTTTTTTTTTTTTTTGGGTGGCTTGGTTGGTGGGGGTTTTTTTTTTTGGGCCCCAAAATTTGCAAGAAACCCAAGTTAATCAAGGAAAGCTGGGTGACCACATCGTTACATCGATACTTTAACTGCAGATCATTTTTGTAACCATAAAATAAACTGTCTCCACTCTAAATAAGGCAATACGTAATGAACTTTTCAACCGTCTAAATGTAGATAGTAGAAAGGTGGTGATTAGTATGTACGACAAGTTTCGTATCCTCAGGTCGTGATCAATAAACCATTACTAGGCATGCAGAAAAAAAATTAATGAACATCATTATTAAAGGTGGCTGATCCAATCAAAATCCGGCCTTCATGTTTCGCTCTAGGCCTCACTTTTAATAAAAGCAATTAAAATAAATCAACTTTTGGATAGTGAAAGATCTTGCAAAAAGTTTTATTCATAACATAAAAACATCTTAATTGGCATTCGTGATCCACAGCTAGTCCCCTTGATATACCTAAAAGATAGGAAGTTTTAATACATCTGAATGTGGCTCAAGGTCTTACAAAACAATATATCATCTTACTAATACTTTCAGATACCAATTACATGGATATTTCTCTTGACACGCCCTCTTTTTAAGGAATTTTATGTATTATTTTGATATCGCCCACGACTTGGTGCATGTGGTGCCAAGTTTAAGAATCTTAATTCATTTGCACTATAACGATTTAAAGACGCTGTTAACCAGGAAATCACTGGAAAGTTTCTCAGGAACCTCCGATAATATGCCCTGTATTTCTACCTATTTTGACATCAATATTTTGTCAATGTACGTTAAGAGTTTTCGCTTGACCTATCTTATTGATTACATATACCATATGACGGTAAAATTGCACAACATTTCATAAAAATATCACAACAGATAGATTTAGAGGATATAAACGGCAACGAATAGTTTCTGCAAACTGCATTGCACAGTAGGTCAAAACACAAGCGAATAGAGCGGGTAGCCCGCAGGCTAGTCGCCCAAAAAGGCCGGCCGGATGCGTTACCCAGATACGTTATTAAGGAATATGTCATGATTAGGAATATTTGGAAAAAATTGGTTATGGATGGAAAGCGTAACCCTCGTCCACCTTGAGCCATTTTTGTAACAAAACTGAGAAGGGGGGGGGGGGTGGATCCACCCCCTGTGATTTGCGCTACTGAAAACCCGATTCCTGGAAATTGGTACCAAGGATAGCCTTAGAGTGTCTCTTTCCATTGCGTTACCAAATTTAAGTACTAACATCCCCATTATGACGTCACCATGACGTTATTATGTTGAGGAAAGTAGAAAATACTGAATATAGGGTGGAAAATTGATATTTCGCAATTTTAGCGACTCAAACACCTATTATAGCTCTTAAATTGTGTGTATATATACAACTAGTCATTTCCCATCAAGTACGAGTCAAAAACCGCCATGAAAATCTGATTTCTAACCTTTTGGCCGAAAAATTGAATTTTTCACTGTGTGTGTCCATATGGAAATGGAAGTTTGCTGACATGCGAAACTTTATGACATCATTGTGACGAATGCTAGGCATGTTGGTATCATTTGGTATCAATGGAAAGAGGAGGACCATAGCTATTATTGGTAACAAAATAAAGTGTCTGTTGATGTTCCTTGGTTGTGTAGGCATGTTAGTACTTCTCTTCCGGAGGGGGGTGGTTACCCACCCCCCCCATCCATCACTTGGGATCACCTGTATCTTACGATACACCGGTGGATGTTTGTTTTTAGGACTGAAAAATAGGACGCGCAAAACATGTCAATTGACAATTTATTAAATAATTTGCCACCAAAACGGGGGTTTTAGCAAGCCGGGGAAAAAAACCTGAAGGGGGGGTGGTAACCACCCCTCGGTAAGACGAGGGTTAAAGTAACGTAGATTAATATAAATCAAAATAAGTGAAAAGTGTACACTGTGTGAGTATTTTTGCCCCTTTAATTTTCCGCCCAATAGCTTACTCGAAACGATTCGACAAATCCACATCGCAGGGCAAATGGTGACGTCAAAGTGATGAACATACCAATAATTTACGTCGGTGACCATCATATTGCAGTGTTCCACTTAATAATAATTAAAACACAACGAAATGAAACAAAATATGGTCATTCTGTAACTTATTTTTCTAATTTTATATTATTTCATTACTACATCCAATATTAGACAGTGTCAGCAATAAACAATTCGAGTCAACACGATGGTTTTGGTCATCACTTTGGACGTCACGAGAAGAGCAAAATTGGGCGCTTTTGTTCAATGAAGCCGTGTGGCGAAAAATACGCCCGTTTTCTTCGTATGTCAAAAAGCAAAAAAATTAAATAGCCTCTTATTTTGTTCATACATCACTTGTATTATTTTCTCGGGAAACTCGTGATGATGTAACATATTTTATGAATGTAAGTAAAACTGAGCTTGACAAAAATCTTGAAATATTTCCTTTAAAGAGACATGAGGAAGATTTCCAGAAAGAAGCGCCCCCAATTTTGTCGAACCCGGATTTTTGCATATTGAAAGCTTACCAATGTATTAGATCAACCTGAGGGAATAAGCCGAAAACGCAGTCTTTATGCAATAAGATGATGATTTAGTTAGTTTCTGTCGTTGCACGACAGAAAGTCAAAGCATGGTTTTCTATGGGAACGATTACGATAGCAGGGTAAGTTCAAAAACAGTTTTGCGGTTTGCTTTTGCACCTGTTTGTCCACAGGAACTTTGAAACGCGTTCTCGGAGGTGGGCTAACAACGAATATAGTGAAATTGAGAGAAATTCGTATCCTAAAATTATCTCCTCCTGTCACTTACGAATGGTGTTAGGGTTAACGTCAGGCAATATACTAAAAACGGATTTTTTTAAGCTCACCCCCCAGGCATTGTTCTGTGTTTTGAGAATATTAAAGTTTACGATTTAAAGATTTTCAGAAATTCCTTAATGTTGAATTTGGTCATTTTGGAGACAAAACTTGAACACTTTATCGGAGAATGGCCCTAAAGTGAAGACCGGCAGCTGTCAATTATGAAGTGATCTCATACAGTTCTTGAAGAGATTTGAGCCATGTGTGTGGAGCTGCCGATCTTACGCGGTTGAGTTTTGAGCCCATTTCACTTGGAATATAGGGTGTCTAAGCTGACTCACAGAAAACGGGCGGCCATTTGGGGGTTAATGATGCCCCATAACCGCCGTGTAAAACTGTAAAAATGCGCCGTCATTTCCCTGAAGTGATAGCCGGAATTGTAGCCGCCTAGTTAGAAAATGACAAAAAAAAAAAACAAAAAAAACACGCATTTTGGATGCTATTTGTTTCATTAAATGCCAAAAGAAATGCTCATAAATGTGTCAAACGGCCTCGAATCGGACGGTTTGTTAGGGAGTGACGTCACATTTTATTTGTTTTACCTCCAATAAAACTAGATTCGGAATTACTAGGAATACGCGCAGTGTTGTGTGCCGCGAAGGGGACATGCCGAACGAGGGACGATGATAAAGGCAAATAGGCCAAGAGCATTAGTTTTTAACCTGGAAATAGCGGAAAACAAGCTGAAGTTTTCAGGATAGTCGTCCAGGAAATCAGTCGAATAAATACTTAAAAGTCCCCAAAAAGCCCCCGGGAGCTCTCTCCAAATCGAAGATGGCGTCCAAAAGGCCACCATTTTATATTTTTATCATAACTTTCACAACCAGGACAAGTTGGAATAAAAACAAAGTGTCTATATATATATGTTTAAGGCACAGGGAAATCTAATAAAGTCATTATTTTAGACTTAAAACTCACAAATATCATAAACTAAGATGGCGTCCAAAATGGCCGCCATTTACCTATATTATCTACCTGATAAGTCGGCAGTTATAAGTACAAATTACAGTGTCTACCAATGTTTAAGGCACAGGAATCTATAACAGAAACATTGATTAGAGTGTCCAAAACTCTTAAGTACAACAACCAAGATGGCTTAAAAACTTGTTCATCTTTTATGGTATCAAATGAACAAAAATAGAAGAGTTCGGTACAATCAGTTTTCACCATCATCTGGTGCGGCATCTTCAACACTGATGTCCAATTTATGTTTCACAATTCCTCATCAAAGTGTACATCTAAAATGTTGTGCCAGTGATGCTCAAGTTTGACACAGCATTTACTGGACATTGAGGTGTATTCAGGTCTATCCATAAGAATCCAAGCTGTTTTCTTGCAATGCTACAATTAATCAGGTTGAGCAAGGTCTGTGGGAATGGATGTCTGTTTTCAATTTTTGCACATGTCGCCATACCATTAGTTTGAGCAGAGTGCTACACCCGTCCATTCTTAAACCGTGAAATAAGTGGGTGGTATGAAAAAATGTGGACTGATTGCCAGTTGTATGCTAGTGTCGGTATTCATCAAGCGATTTAGGAATGCTGCCCCCAAAGTTTAGGAATTCCATGCATGTATCTATTGTGAATAAAGCTATTCAGTAAGCTCTTATGGATCCTATATCAATCCCATATTACATTTAACATTTGAATTCTGATTGGTACTAAATATTTGTAAGATATATTTATAGCTCGTTCTTTCGTTTAAGGCCAAAATCTCAGTGGAAGTCCACTTTAACCAGATGAGTTTCATCGACCAGGTTGATAAGGTTTGATTCCACCTGGAGACGTGTAGACCTCACAGTCATCATGCTGTGGCTAATGGTTTGTGGATCTAACACAATCGCACATTGAAGGAGTGCTTTGTACGGCCAATGCCAGTGATGCGTCTGTTGATCTTGACCCATGCTTACCTATCAAAGTCGCAGCCTGGGCTTGCCGAGGGCTGTCCACCAGGGTCATCACACTTCTCGGTGAGCTTGATCATCTGAAAGTTCCACCTAAAGTTTAGAGAAGCTATGCTGACAGAATTGTAAGATATTCTACAGGCGTCGCCAAAAGGCACTATAATTCATTGCCTCATTCAAAACGACATCAACTAGTGTACACTGTGACTCTATACTTGGGGAAGTGTATTTCAGCAGTCAGATGCCGAAACAAACAGTTGATGTATGTAAAGTGTCAAAGAGGCACCCCATCAGTTCCTGCGAGCCCTTCTGAGGAGAGTTGGCACGAGACTGCGTCTTGGCAGCGGCTGCCTTGGTGTGTTGATGGAAAGTAAGGCTGCTGTCCATTTGACAGCAAGGTACTTTGGTGTTGGGTCGTGTGGCGTGTATATCCATTAGAGTGATGTAAGTTTTCTTTTTGCGCATTGATTTGGAAGGTGGAAAAAAACGAGCCGACGGTCGTGGAATTTGCCGAGTTTCAAGGTCATAGGGGATGAATTGGCTTACAGTGATTAGGTCTTTCTGCAACACAATTTGTCAGGCCTCAGAAGAATCAGCAGCCATTCCAAGTGCCGTATCATCTGCGCTAGAAATACTGCAAACAATCTCTCTTTAGTATTTCTGAGATGTAAATGTGAATAAGACTGGATGCCAGGACAGAACCTTGTGGGACACCATTCCAAAGTTTGCGCTTTCTGCTATTACTCATTGACTGTCTCCAGGACAAAAGATAGGTCTTGGATGAGCAGCATTATGAAGCTTGACACAGCTTGACATCAGGAAGGGCTTGCGTAGTTGAGATAGAGGACCTCGATGCAGACTGCCACATGAAGGACTAAAGTATCCCAAGCGGTCACAGTATGTAGTTTGAAACTAACTGATTTATAGTTCTCCGATGGACAAGCTGAATTTTCACGAAATGTTGAAGATGTGACAGGCTGGTGAGACAAAATGCACATATCTGTAGTAGATAAAAGTAGTCGACCCAATTACACCAACATGACACCCGGACCGAGGACAATAACTGACAGCTAGTCTGACTCTGCTGTAACTAGAGTTGTTGATACAATTAACGTGTCTGTATCGATTCTGCCGGCTGTACGGAGATGAGGGGTTAAGGAGTTGAGAATGATCGGCTTAAGGGGTAACTGTTTGATACACCCCTCAGCTATGTGAGTGGTATTCTGGTACTGTTAGAAAAGCATAAGGGTATTTTAAAAGTTCTCTAATGTGACCTTTGTCGAGGCAAACCTATAAGGTTACGCATCAAGAGCAAAGAGGCTGTGCAAGTAAGAATGTGAGCACAAAGGATCAATTAATAAAGGAGAAGAGGGCACAGCCTGAGGCCTATCCGTTCTTATCGTGCGTGACAGTAGCCTTAGATAAACATAACTTTTAGATGGTGGGGATGCCTATCCAAGCTGAGAACTGAAAAAAAATGTCACCTCATTTTCGTTTCCGCAATATCAGTGACCAATGGATAACATAGATACAGATGGGACCATTTTTGGAAAACTGGGATAGCAAAACCACTCAGTATTAGGCAGCTTTTCTCACTTCTTACGTGTTAAAATGACGGGCATGTGTTCATATTTCAACAAATCTCGAATGTAAAATGAAGCTAGTTAAAGTAAGGTGCACATTCATAATATTTGTCATATTAATTACTATCAGTCATGATACGTATATTTGTCACTGCCAATGTGCAATGGCGCCAAAAGTTGCCGCTGGGACAAACCTGACTGAAAGCGAGGGATCCCTGGTCAAGGCTGCACCAGATAGGCATGAACCCTTGGGAGGTTTTGGCCTTTCGGAAATATGTATTTTTAATTCCTTTATATTAAATCATATGTTTTAGGCTCTTTATTTTTTTTCTAATATGATTGGTTGTAAAAGTTGTATAAACGATAACAAAGGTGTTTATTGGTTAGCTTTTAGTTTTGGGGCACTTAAGAAAAAGCTTTTCTTTATAATCTTTATGCTTAAAACATACGTTATAGACACTAATTGTGTATTTCAATTTGCAATATGAAGTTATGATACAGTTAGAATGGCGGCATTTTGGCGCCATCTTGATTTTTGGGTACTTGTCAGTTTTGAACTCTCAAAATAATGACATCATTGAATTCATGTGCCTTAAACATAGGTTTCCGACACTTTATTTGTTTTTAACTTGTCTAGTTGCAAAATACATAAAGTGGAAAAATGGCGGCCATGTGACCGCCAATCACTTATGAAAAAATTTTGGAGAGAGCTCTGCACGTCGGGTGAGATTCTTGCCCGAATCATGATCCGGACCATACCAGAGTCCTTATTATCTCAAAGGAAGGCCAGCTATTCAATATTTTTCACTTCAATCCACAACTCTGGATGTTATGATTCCAATCGCCAACTCTAAAATACAAATAAAATCATAACTACTTTGTTCCTGGAATGGGATTCGAACCACGACCTTTAGATAACACGACGATCGCCCACAGACACACGCCCACGCATCCGAGCCGGCAAGAAGTCGTTCTTTGTTTAATACTTCAATATAAACATTAACGCGAATAAAGCGCACACATAATTAATAATGAATAGCGCCCCTATTAGACGAGTTGAAAATATATTCTCCTGGGCTGATTTCGAGCCCAAATCTCCAAGAATCGAGAGCTCCAGGAGGATTTTCCGGGACTTTTAGTATGTTATTCTACTCATATTCTAGCCTGAGCCTGAAAAATTCAGCTTGTTATGAGCTATTTCCAGGTTTTAGCGTATTATGATCTAATGCTCTGGACTATAAGCAACGCAAGTGACCGGATTCAGTTAGAGGCAGGCCCTAGGTAGTGGAAGTCACCATTGAAAGTCAACTAAAACACTGGTGTTTTGAACAAAAATAAATTAACCAACCCCGTCAACATGTTTGACATAAAATAACTTATAGCTATTTGTCACAATATGTTGAAATAAGCATTTTTGTAAAATAATAATAAAGGATAAAATATCATTCACTACTGGTTTAATTTACTTTTTTATTTTACACGGCGAATTTTACTACACGATATTTTGCGCCTTTTCGTACATTTGATACACGTCAAAATACAATCTCATTCCAAGAACTTGCGGTTGTATGTGTTCCCAAAGTCATTTGAAAGTCAGAGAGATATAGCGCTGGGGAGGTGAAACATTATCAGTTTGAGGGCATCGGACACGATCTGTAAGCTTTTCTCTTCATGTTGACATTTTTTCCAACGGGTAGTTTGTAAATTTCGAGGTAAAATTAAAAAAAAGACCTTTTTTGAAAAAAAAGGTCTACAGTCGCAGCGCAAATGACGGTCGGTCGGAAGTGGACAAGCACACATTTTTTGTTGGCCTAAGTGTCGGTACGGTGTTGAACCAAGACTCATTCATTGCATTCAACTGTGACGTCCCCAGTATTACATCATTTCCAGTTGAACCTTGGAGCATAAACTAAGATAATTGTATAGACGCACACCAGTTGAACCTTAGGGGCATAAACTAAGATGATAGTATAGACGCACACCTAGATGGGTATAGTAAAATCCATGTTCCATTTTACAATCTACCTGAATGTCTGACCCCGGGTCTCTACCAATGTAACAGTGACACGACAATATATTGTGGTTTGGTCGATAGTGATTGTATGGAAGTTCTTGTGACTGCTGCAGAAAAAACATAAAAATATTAATAATTTGTCACAGAATCTCTTGCAAATTGTAATGCAGTACATCCTTGCTGATCTCAGAGTACTACTTTAATTTTGGCGGTAATGTCACACTTAATTTTCCAACTTCATGAATGACTCATAATGATAAATGCAAATGTATATTTCTTTTGTCCTCTTCAAATTAACGTTGCTTTGTTAATTAGCATATCTCCGTAGCCTAATTCTTGATAATAACCATGAAGTTCGCATTTCTTCTTGCAAAAGGCTGTCGCTAAAATCATATTCATCTCCCTACTTAAAATAACCTTTCTACTCTGCAGGCGTAATCAACAATTCAACACAAACCGAAAGAAAGGAAACGACGGCAGTGAACCGGGAGAGATGGAACTACCAGATGAGCCACCCTACAGTGTGTGTCTGGACAATGTTCCAACCTATGCGAATGAAGCAGATATTAGGCAATTTCTTATTAATTGCAATGTAAGAAATTAATCAATTAAAATTCTAAGAAGGGAATAAGCAAATGCAAATTAAAGGTGGAACAAGAGATTTTGAGGCTCAAGTTTTGGGGTCATAATTTACTTTTATTGACTTCTCATCAAGTCCTGCAAGATGGGCCAAAAAGATTTGCTATTTGACCTTGTTTTAAATTTTACAGAGTAAATGAGTTTGATCAGTTTTGGTTTAAACCGAATTATGTATGTGGAGGAAGCAGATTGTCAGAAAAAAGAACCAGACACCGTGTTCTTTGCAAGAGCACATATAAGTTATGGAGGGGACAATGACCCAGATGACCCCAGATTGACCTCTTGACCCATATCATTTGTAAAGGGTCTCAAGCCAATTCATGCTTTAGTCACACGATCATGTTACATAATCTGTAGGAGTAGTGATTTGAAATGTAACGTAATTTGAAGTATTTTGACCTTTGGCCGTAAACCATAGGTCAAGTCATAATTGACGTTTATTGATCTCTCATCAAGCCCTACAGAATGGACTTAAAATTTGACTTTGTTTTCAATTTTACACACGGTAAATGCGTTTGACCTTAGTATGATCATGTGACTTTGAGTCCGGCGGACAATAAATCTTCTACATCGGTACTGGTGACCAAATTTGGTAAAAATCGTGCAAATAATGTTAGAGGTATAAGTTAGAGAAGTGTTGACCGAAAGAATACAGAACTAGATCTGGAGACAGATCCAGAATGATCCTTTAATAACCTTGAATGAGTTTGAACGTATTTTATCATTTCGGTCAAATATCAGATTAATCGGAGCATTCTGAATATTTGACCTTTGACACCTTAAAAACCTTGAATGACTCCTTAATGACATCCATTGACTTGTATGGAATTTTTAACATGCATCTGTCTATGTAGCATCGATGTGCTACCTTGCATATTGTAGATATGATTTTTTTGAAGATATTTTAGACTCAGACCGGAAGTGACCCTTAATGACCTGACCCCTTAACGACCTTCAATGATTTTGAAAATAGTTTAAACATGTTTGGAATATCTTAAAGATCATTTCTACCAAGTTTCTGCTTAATGACTTTGAATGACCCCCTTAATGACCTCCATTAACTTGTATGGAAGTACGCAAGTAGTATTAATGTACTACAAAAATAGTGTAGATATGCTCTTTGAAGACATTTTACACTCAGACCGGAGATAACCTCAAATAACCTTTGATTAAAATTTCATTAAGTAACTTTTGTAGGAGATGTCAAACTAAACCACATACATGAGTCACGTGATCATACTATGTAATCTGTAGAAGTAGCATTTTTAGTGAAATAATTCATTGACCTTTGTGATCGCAAATGGCATTGAATTTTCATTAAGTAACGTTTGTAGGCGGTGTAAAACTACACCACATACATGAGTTACGTTATCATACTATGCAATCTGTAGGAGAAGTAACGTTTTGAAGTTTTGACAGAAAGAAAGAAGGAAGAACTAGATCTGGAGACTGATCTGAGCACAGTCGATGTGCTCCAAAGCATTTTAAAAATGTTTAGAATGTGATATGGTTACTTTCAGTCAAATTTCAGATCCATCGGAGCATTTTCAAAATTTGATCCTTTGACCCCATAGCGACCTTCGATAATCTAAAATATTTGCAACGTGTTTCGAATGTCACAAGGATCATTTCAGTCAAATCTCAGCTAAATCGGAGCATTTTGTAAAATTTGACCTTTGACCCTTTTAATGACCGCTTGACGACCTTCGATCTCAAAAATGTTTTCAGTATGTTTAGAATGCCGTTAGGATCATTTCAGTCAAATTTCATCTCAGTTGGAGCATTTTGAAAATGTGAACTTTGACCCTCAATGACCCCTTCATGACCTCCATTGACCTGTATGGAATTTGTAACATTATAGCAAGTACCATCAATCTGCTACTTGTACATATGATTTTTGAAGATATTTTAAAGTCAACCCGGAAATGACCCCAAATTACTTTTGATTAAAATTTCATTTAGTAACTTTTGTAAAGGGTCTCAAGCTACATCACCTGCATGATTCACGTTACTACATAACTTAATCTGTAAGAGTAGTATTTTGGTGAAAACGACCTTTTTACTCCTGTGACCTTTACATGACGTTTGCCCCAAACAAATCAGGTCACATTGGTCAAAGATGTTTGTGTCCATGTCCTGCCAAAAGTGATGAAAGTATGTGGCAGAACGAGCAAATTGTAGTTTGACCGGAAGTTGACACAATGAAAGAACTAGATCTGGAGACAGATCTGAAAATAGTCGAGTTATAGATTAGGAGCTGAATATCATAGGGGCCTTATTTAAGGAATTCGTTTACCTCCCACTACAGAAAAGGTTTGACACCTTTGGTAGTTAGTATAGACCCTCTACATCAATGCTAGGTAGGTAGTACTCTCAAATTGTGGTATCACTTTTTCAATAGGGGCCAATTTAAGTTCACACAGGGGTCAAACTTTTAAAATGCCCCAATCATGTTGAAATGTATGTCATATTGTCCATCTAATCATAAGGATTCCAAAAATGTATAGTTTGTACCACATACGACCATTGCTTTTGGAGTTATAGGGTAAAATGGCTAAAATGGTAAAAAGGTCAATCTCAATTTGTACAGGGGTCAACATTAAAAGTTAATCTGATTATATTTTAAGTACTTGCAAATTATTGCCTGAGGTAATAAGACTCCCAAAAAGTATAGTTTTGATTATGTTAAATGTTTACTTACGGAGATAAGGGTCAAAGAAGGTCAAAGCCAATTGGATTATGTTGCCCTATGACCTATTTTGTCGCATAACATGATAACTATGCATTGCAGATGATACAAAACTATTCCTTATTTTGACGCATTAAGCTAGATGAACAACTTCTATCATTTTTCAACAAAATTGGAGCAACTTCTGATTTTGACCCCTGTACAAATAGAAATTGACCTTTTTTTACCATTTTAGCCATTTTTACCCTATAACTCCAAAACCATTGGTCATAGATGGTACAAACTATACATTTTTGGAATCCTTATGACTAGGCGGACAATATGGCATACATTTCAACATGATTGTAGCATTATAAAAATTTGACCCCTGTGTAAACTTAAATTGGCCCCTATTCAAAAAGTGGCACCACAATTTGAGAGTACTACCTACCTAGCGTTGATATAGAGGGTCCATACTAACTACCAAAGGTGTCAAACCTTTTCTGTAGTGAGGGGTAAACGATGATGTTTGACCTGGGTCCTAGCTCCTCCACTATTAGAATAAAGTTTTTTATTAAAGTGATTTTGAAAATGTGACCTTCGAATCCCTTTATGACCCCTTAACGATCGTCAATGATCTTGAAAGTATTTTAACATGTATAAATACAATCAGGATCATTTCGTATTTCAGCGCAATGTTTTTTTTTTAAATTTGACCTTTGACTTCTTAATGACCTAAAGATCGCAAAAGTATTTGAACATATTTAGAATGTCTTAAAGGCTGACTCAGAGATTTCCTGAGGAGGGCGCCTCAATTTCCAAAAAAATGTGTTTTTTGCATGTACATAATACTCGTCCATATACAAATCACTGTGTGAAATTGTTAAGCTTAAATCGGATTCCTTCATATAGAAAATCACAACTTTGTTATAAAATTCCGGATCCGGAATTTTTGTTATACACAGTATCCTATGGGACGTACAATACTACACATAAATGTTTACTGCATCAAAACGAAAAATCTGATTCATCTCAAATTTCGGAATTGTGCATTTTAGGTTACTATCTTTAGTTCGAGTTAACTATTTTTCATTATTACACAAAAAAATAATATTTCGAAATCTCTGAGTCAGACTTTAAGGATCAATTTAATCAAATTTCAGCTCAATTCGGAAATTTGACCTTTGACCCCTTAACGACCATCGATCTCGAACTTTTTTAAACATGTTTATAATGTCACATGGATCATTTCAGTCAAATATCAGTTCAAATAGAGCATTTTGAAAATTTGACCTTTGACTTCATAACGACCAATCTCGAAAATATTTTAAACACAATTCAGACATATTTCAACTCAATCGGAGCATATTGAAAATTTGACCTTTGACACCTCAATGACCTTCGATCTCAAAAATATTTTCTACATATTTAGAATGTCATAAGGATCATTTCAGTCAAATTTCAGTTCAATCGGAACATTTAACCTTTGACCTCTTAATGACCTCCGATCTCGAAAATGTTTTCAACATTTTTTAGAATGTCATGCCATGCCGAGCATAACTTTGATGAAGGCTGCTTCATATGCATGAGCCTTGTTACTATGCAACACAATCTTTAGAATCTTTTTTTATGGAAAACAAGTTTGCCTCCTGTGACCTTTACGTGACCTTTGACCCCAAACAAGTTCGGTCACATATCCGGTCATCGTCATCGTGTCCAACTGCTGTGTATGTAGCCGAACGAGGAAATTGAGATTTGACCGGAAGTTGACGGAAAGAAAAAAAACCTTACAGAAACAAAGCACAGGCGAGTTCCTCGACTGCCTCGACTG